>JAJHJA010000433.1:0-86176 GCA_021202915.1 Heliconius himera
ATAGTAAACGTAACCATAGTAAAATATTAATAAAAAAAACTAAACAAAACCAGCTACATTATTAATAATTTTATCTCTTTCTGCCTTTCTATTTCCCCGAGTTAATATCCAGAATAACTGAACTAATTTTTATTGGACTTTCAGTGATCGATTTTACTGATTTACCTGGGAAAAATCTTTTTACTCGTTTTCCTTGCGCGCGTACATAGATACTATATGAAATAACTAAAGTCCTTTCTACATTAAATATGATAAGTTTTGCGAACAATATCAAATAAAATCCCAGAAAACTAAAACCACAATTTATTAAGTGTATAACAACGGTATACATAACCATCCAACCAAGATGAAATAACCAACAATTCTCTCCTTAATACTTAAATAATATTACACCGATGCCGCACAGGGCCACAACTTACACCACACCAAGAAATTTATGAAAATCTAACTAATCTGCTCCTCGAATAAGCGAAGAACCAAAGAAAAGTATAAATTAATTATAAACAGCAAATAATTACATAAAAATTAACAGTAGTTCGAAAATGTATGAAAATTTACAAAACCGTCAAAGTCATCTGCCCGTTCGCGTCGGTCATACTATGCCGGTCGTAGCACGCTAGGTCATTTCGAATCCGTGGTATCTTCTTAATTATTTATTAGAATGTTATACAATAAACTATAATTTCAATCTAGACGAAATGCTAAAAGTAACTATTATATTCATTTTCATATATAACGATCAATGTCAAATTATAGAAAATACGTACAACAAAAACCCGATAAATATAAAATAAATAAATTAAAATGGTTACTTTTAATCAACCTTCAGAGATAAACATGGTATATGTATCGCGGACTTTTTTAAACATTAAACAACAATATTTTTGTAAAACATTGTTTTTATGTATCTCATAAGGTTGAGTCGGCGCACGCCATGTATGCGTTAAGCTCATTTTGGGTGACGTTTGCTTATAACAACAAATAAACTTTGCAAGCCGTTGCTTAGCAACGGTCGGTTGTTATTAACATGGCGGAATAAATTGCCTGTCAAATTGAAAAATATTTTAATATATTAGTATATATCGACAATATTACAAATATGAGAAAAAAAAGTAACCTATGTTCATCCGAAGACCCTCAAGTATTTCTGTATGAGTATTTTATTACAATTGAATTAGCGGTTTGACCCTGATTGCGGCACAGACAGACAGACAGACAGACAGACAGACAGACAGACAGAGTTACTTTCGAATTTATAATATAGGTATGGATGGATATCTAACTATATGAGGCCGGTCGTGGCGCAGCGGCACGAGGTGTGACTGCAAAACCGACTGGTTGTGGGTTCGATCCCCACTCGAGGAGATGAAATATTTACTTAAATTTATATTTCCATTTCTTCGCTCTGGTGTCGAGGTTAAGCGCGGCGTTGAGTTCTGCTACTCAACACGCAATTGCCTCCAGAATTCGGCAGAAAGTGGGGAACAGAGTGTCTTAACACTAGGTTCCCTCTGCCTACCCTGCTGTGTGCGGGATACAGCGTGAAGCTAATTTATTTTATTTTTATTTATCTAACTATATACTTGATTCCAAGTCCAATATTTATACTACATATTTTTTTGGATGTACGCTTTTTCTCGCAAACAGCAGGAAAAACTGGGGGAACCAAGTTTTAAAAACGTTCTATTCCCCACTTTCCTCCTATTTTTTGGGATATTGCACCTTAAGTGGCGAAATTTAACACCGCGTGTTTTCTACCTGAGTGGGAATACTTAAAAAAACTTAAATTTTATAAATTGAAATAATATAGCCCTCAAATGGAAATCGAATCCACGACCACTACCATATACTAGTATATTAGTTAAAGATTTTCACTAACTTTGGTTAAACAAACCACGTTGTTGCGTTGGGTGGTCTACCATTTAATGATTTAAAAGTGACAATTACATAAGAAAACGTCAAGCACGACTCGCTTCTCAATTTACAAATCAATTAGAAAACCTCCTTTACTTGCATACAAATAACAATTGTTAGCACTTTTCGAAAATGTCACTTTATGTTAAATCCAAATAGTCTTTAGTTATATAATGGACTGTGTTTCATAATGTGTGAACTAGGAACGTGCGCATTGTATTGTTTATATTTATGTATTAGCTTCATGCTATATACCGAACATAGCCTGGTAAAGGGAACCTGGGAACCTAGTGTTAGGAATTCCTGCTCATTAAAATACACAAAAATCAGCTTCACGCTGTATCCCGCACACAGCCGGGTAGGCAGAGAGAACGTAGTGTTAAGACACTCCGTACCCCACTTTCTGCCGAATTCTGAAGGCATTGCGTGTTGAGTAGCAGAACTTAACGCCGCGCTTTGCCTCGACACCAGAGCGAAGAAAATGAAAATATAAATTTAAGTAAATATTTCATCTCCTCGAGTGGGGATCCAACCCACAACCAGTCGATTTACAGTCACACTATGTGCCGCTGCGCCACGACTGGTCTCAATTTTGATATATTTTTTTTAAAACACACAATCCCTATATTCCGCCCAATTCTGAAGGTATTGCATGTTGTATGGCGGAAGTCAACGCCGCGCTTCCCCTTATTACCTGAACAAAGAAAATATTACATATTACACTCTTTTTATTAATTTTATATTATAATGAACGTAAAATTTTATACATTTCCTTTCCCCACCCAATAGATTACTGCAACTAATTGAAACAAAGCGGAACAAGCATCTCTACATATAACGCAATTTTTTTAAACATTTGTAAGTTAATAACCATATCTAATTAAATTAAAATTAACTACCAGTTAAAATTGTTGATATAACGCATTGTTATAGCATTCTTTTAGTTATCCAACTTGTGTGAAAGTTAGTTCAGTTTTTTGTGTTAGCGAGAGAGCGTGTCGTTGTATCTTCGCGTTCGTTTCGAAAACATCTTCCTCTATTATATGTATGTACTAGCGGACGCGCGCAGCTTCGCCTGCTTATTTGCACCCTTAGGGGTGAATTCTAAAAAAACACGAAACACGTGTTCAATAAAATAATTTTACACTCTGAATTTAAATTTTTATAAAAAACGGTGGCGATATAAAGATTTTTCCATACATACTTTCAACCCCTATTTCATCCCTTTAGGGTTAACAGTTTTCAAAATCCCTTCTTAGTGGATGTCTTAGTGAAAATAAACATCTGTCCCAATTTCACGTTTCTACGCACAGCGGTTACGGCTGCGCGTGCGTCTTACCTCAGTCAGTCAGGTACATGTCCTTTTATATAATATATAAATTATTATTATGTAGATATATGGTAACTTATTTTCTATAGATTTTGTCTTTTGTATGATTTTTTTTTCTCAACTGTGATTAAAAAGCAGCTTTATCATATTCCCGTATATCAGGGTAGGTTGAAGAAACCTAGTGTTAAAACACTCCAGGCCCACTTTTAGCCTTATTTTTCGGAGACTCTTCCCTTTATTTGTTTTTTTCTCGAATTACAAAAGAAGGCAGAGATTATCTAATATTGAAACACTCTGTTCCCCATTTTCTGCCGAAATTCTTAAATATTTCGTGTTGAGTGGCGGAACTCAACTCTGTGCTACTACTGTAACCATAATAGAAATAGCCTACCGGGTCATAACGGCCTCATGTAATCATAAATCAGCTTCACGCTGTATCCCACACAAACACTCCCTTCCGCATTTTTCGGCGATTTTTTTGAGACGTTACGTATTGAGTGACGGAACTCTACGCTGTGATTTGTACCTTGGTGCCAAAACGAAGAAATGAAAATATTAATAAACAATAATCCATTTCCTCGAGTTGTGATCGAACCCACAATCGTCACGTTACAGTTACACCCTTGGGCTCCGGCGCCACAATGGCCTCATTCAATAATCTTTATAATTCCCGCTGAAATTATTTGTGTCTCCAAAACATTGGATTTTGTAACTTTTGTTTACTTAAAAATGGCCTTCTTTAAGGAGTCAAATTACAAACTTAGTTAAATCATATATATACGAGTATTAGGTGTTAGTTACCAGATGTAAATAATATAGGATTTTTTGTAGGAAAATCGATGCTGCACTTTAAAATCGTCATAATATTATTTTTTTTCAGCTTTGCGCTGTATCCCGCACACGGTAGGCTGAGGGAACTTAGTGCTTAGACACTCCGTTCCCAATTTACTGAATTCTAGAGGCATTGCGTTTTGAGTGGCGGAACTCAACGCCGCGCTTTGCGTCGCCACCAAAGCGTATAGTCTCGACAGCGTATTATATCAACAGTGTGTAGTCTCGAATACGGGCGTGAAGTGGAGAACGGAATGTCTTAACTTAAATGGATTTAAACAATTTTAAATAACACCTAAAATAACATAAAACAAGACAGCTACCATATATACTTAATATATATTTATAATATTTTCCTTTCAAGTTGTTTCTATACGTTTTCCTTAATGAATATGAATTTCTACATAAATTACTTCATAAAGCCTCTAAGAACGATTTAGTGCCGTCTGTAAATTATTTTACAGCTTCTACTAAACTAATTTACGTGGTTTCATAATGTGTTGTAAAGATACAATGTTAGTTTCACCTCTGAACTTTTATACCTGGAGATTAGAAAGAAAAATCAATTTAATTTTCCTTTTTTTTCCTTGACTCTTGGATTTGTGTTTATGGAGAAATAATAGAAATATTATATTTCTATCAAAACGTCATTATTTAAAAATTAAAGTAAGTAAGATCAATATAGAATGCTTTTTGGTTCATTCTGCAAATATAATATATAGATATATAAGTGTTTAAATCCAAAGAAATTACTATAGATATATTCTTTGAATCCAGTGTTAAGACTCAACCGTACCCCACTTTTTGCCAATTTCTGGAGGAATTGTGTGTTGAGTGGCGGAACTCAACACCGCGCTTATCCTCATTACTAAAACGACGAAACGAGGAAAACTGTACAACCGCACACAGCAAAGTAGGCGGAGGAAACCTAGTGTTAAGACACTCCGTTCCCCACGAGGAAATATTAATATTAAATTTTTCATTTGCTTGAGTGGGAATCGAACCCATAACCTATTTCCTTTACAGTCGCACCCACGACTGGCCTGAAATAAAAATAATCAAGTAAATAATATTTTCATCAAATATACTTTTAGATACTTTGTGTACTCGTATAAATATAAAATCTATTAAATACAATAAATATTTTCAATAAAGCAGGTAACTGATACAACAAATTCAATCTGCATAGATCGAACCAAAATACCACAAAAAACGACCTTCTCGTTTAAACGAGATCTCGATATAATTCCAGTACGTCTTATTGACTCTATATTAAAGTTTTGTTTTGCTTTTATTACTATTATGCACTTTAAAAGTTTCAAAAGCAAATATACAACAAAATTGTATACATTTTTACATTTATAAAGTGTTACTATACTTAGAAAAGATAATACTTTTAGAAAACGTAAAAAAATTTGGTCGTAGCAGGATTCGAACCCGCGCCTCAAGGACGGTTTCGAAGTCAAATATTTTCATATATTATAAGGTTGTTTGTATACTGCTTTTTTTACTAATAAAAGTCGTGGTGAGTAGTAAAAGGAATGGTGTGACGAAGTAAGGCTTCGTATTTCATTTTATTTGTAGAGAAAACTATAGACTGTAGAGTAATTTTAATACTTGACTGGAGTTTGGGTTCAAATCTCCATCAAATTTAAAATAATCCAAATTATAGCTTTGGCTATGACGACTAGTGCTTCCGTTGGGTTAATTAGAAGTCTAATATAGCCCAGTTGTTAGTGTTTTTCATTGTATAAAAAAAGCGGTTTTTTTTTGTACATACATAGGTAGATACACAAATATACTTTTTTTGAGCTTCACGGGATACAGTCCCGCACATATCAGAGTAGGCAAAGGGAACCTAATGTTAAGACAGTTCCGTTTCCCACTTTCCACCGAATTCTCGAGGTATTACGTGTTAAGTAGCTGAAGTCTAAGTTGCGCTTTGCTTTATTACGAATGCGCGGAAATAAAAATATTAAATAATGCTTTCCCCGAGTAGAAATCGAACCCACGACCGTTTACAGTCACACGGCCTCCTCAATTATATTTAGATGATTTAATAATTTTATACTCAACGGGAAAAATTGATAAGACTGTAAAGTTTCTCAATTTGCAGTTACAAAAAACGGAACATTATGTCGTTCTTTATATAATCAGTTCATAGTACTTATTACGTATTGCATCGTTACTAAAGTAGTAAACAACCTAAAGGTTAGGGAATATTAAATTCTTGTTTTTGCTGGTATTTTATATTTTGATAAAAACATAAAGTATCATAAAATAAAAAAAAGCTTCACGTTGTATCCCGCACACTGCAGGTTAGACAGAGGGAACCTAGTGTTAAGACACTCCGTTCCCCACTTTCCGTCGAATTCTGGTATCATGTAAAGTTATATTTTATTTAGTTTTAATAGATATAAAAAAGCTTCTAGATCTTTATACTAATTAAACCAAAAACCAAAAAGTATATTTTAATAATTTTTTTTTTTTAATAATTTTAATAAAACCGACATATTTTTTCTTTCTAACCCTAAAAAAATATTTTATCTGCTTATATATAATTATCCAATAACTTAAACCATTTCAACATAAATCAAAAATGGTTTATCGACTCTTATATCAACGATATCAACCAGATCAACAGAAGGAAACACGCTTCCTCCACCGTTTAAGGCGTCAACAGACGATCCGGTCTGGAGTATTCGATTACGTAGTAAATAATCGAGACTTTCTCTCGATTCTTGCGATTCTTGTACATTGCAAAACATTTTTTTTTCCCGAGGACCATCGCTGATGCAACGCGAGAACGTGAGAAGTTGAAGATATATTTCAATAAAAACGCATTTTATATAGTAATTGTATGAACGTATCTGATGATAGTTGCAAGAAGAATTCTCAAGATGATAATCGGTTGGCCTTAAGAATAAACAATTTTTATTGCAATTGCTTTGTGTATTTTTTTATTATGGCTCTATGGTATTTTATGAGCATCGCTTCCTCTTTGAGATGGGAATGTTCTGAGTAATTCAAGTTTGTTTGACTTTTAGTTGATTGTGTGAGATTGAATTTGAGGTCGTTGTGGCGCAGGAGCCAAGGGTGTGTGTTATAATGCGACAGTTGTGGGTTCGATCCGCACTCGTGGGGATGGATAAATTATTATTTATTAATATTTTCATTTTTTCGCTCTGGCTCTAAAACAACTCAACACGCATTGCCATGAAAAATCCGGTTGAAAGTAAGGAACGGAGTGTCTTAACACTAGGTTCCCTTTGCCTACCCTGCTATATGTGGGATACAACGTGAAGCTGATTTTTTTTATGAGATGTGGAAGTTGCGGAGTCAAATATCACTCATTACTTACTACCATTCCAGCGTTAACATATTGACTGATAGAAAGGGAACTTTATAGCTGACGTTTCTCTGCAGATTTTTCGTAGGTAGTTAAATAGAAATAATCAAGATTTATTGTGGCCAGGTGTGGCCCAGGAGTACAAGCGTATGGCTATAAACACGACAGATTGTGGGTTCGATTCCCACTCGAAGAAATGAAATGCTTAATATTTTCATTTCCTCACTCTGGTAAAGAGTAAGGCAAAGTGCAGCGTTGAATTCCGCCACTCAACAAGCGATGTCTCTAGTGTTTCCCTCTGCTTGCCCTGTTCCGAAAGAGATATAGCTAAAAAAATTAAATTTATGTATAACCCATGACACATTCAAAGTTCCAGAGATAACTCTGCAGGTACAGTGGCTTACGTAGAAGTCTATATTTATTCTCAATATACTATTAATGTTTTTTTATATAACTCAGTAGATCCTGAGATTATTTACCGTAGCGTTTGGCGCTCCGTTCTCTCTGACCACCCCGCTAGGGATAAAGCGTGAAGCTAGTTTAGTTTTAGTTTAGTTTTTTATCCTGAGATTAGGGTGTTCAACCAAACAAAATTTCACCATAATAATATTACTTTTGATTTATTATTTAATGTACTCCACGGAAATAAAAGGAAATTAGGAAAAATACAACTCAATATTTAGGATAGATATATTATTCAATATGATAAAATAATAATAGAGACTCACCAAAATTTATTAAATTGTTATAGATTATATATTATTTTAAATATAACAGAGAATTAGAAATATTTAAAAAAGTATTAATAATAATTTACCTGAGTGTAACGGAAAGCGAAAGTCCTAGAGCTTAACTAACTTTTCCTAAGTAAATAGCATAGCGTGTACAAGATAAATATTACTTAAAAATGTTATTTTAAATATCTACTATCTATTTAGCCGAATAGTTAAGTGATAGTATTTTTAACATTTAGAAAGTGGTATTCCATACGTTTTTGGAAAACTACAAAGGACGGTTGCCTAGAGGTGTAAGTTCGAGTCCCGCTACGTTAAAATTTTCACAAGTTTATACAGCTTTTATGGAGTGAAACATTTATATTTATAAATATTTTAAGCTTCTCGTTAAATAAAATAGCGTAATGGGTTCTAGCAATAATACAAATGTACTTCTATTAATATTATGATTGCGACTCTGGATGTTTGTTCTATTTTTACGAAATAACTACGGAATGGATTTAGATGAAACCTTACAGTAATATGGCTTACACATCAGAATATAAAAATTATTATTATTATTAATTTTGTCGCTCTAATAACAAAACGAAACGCGGCACACGGCGTTGTGTTCCAACATCCAATTCCCAATGCCTCAAAAGTGCTCGTTTACAACGGAGCGTCTTAACACTAGTTTCCCTCTATATGCGTTATGCAGCGTGAGGTTATAACTAAAACATATATTACCTGAAACATATATTAAAACAAGAAAAATACTAAGAAAAAAATACTAAAAACAAAAAAATAAAAAAAAATAAAAATACCTAAATATAAGTTATTTATTAACTTCAACATCAACAGTTTACGTCGTAAGTTCAAATATGTAGTGTTCGACATATATCTCAGAAATAGCAATCTACATGTACTAATATAATAAACTCTTCAAGTCTATTTGGCGGAATGCGTTAATCTCGGGAACTACTGATTCATATGGCAAAAATCATTTTGCTTTTTGTCTATTTATCAAGGAAGGCTACCAACTATACATTAGTATTGCCTACAACCTTAATAATCAAAATAATAATAAATAAATATATTGAACCGAGAGCTTACCAACTCCCTTACGTTAGTTTATTCCGTTCTATCTAAGGGCAAATCCGTATGTAAAACTAGTTATAATAAATACCAAATAAAAATAATTTACCATATTGAAGTACACAAGTACAAGTTGAATGGGTTATTTAAAGAAAATCGTCGTAAGTGGGTCAACGAGAAATAAAAACTTTATTTTTAAATCATCTCACAAAAGTTTCTCATTAGTTGCATTTTATAAAAATTAATTACACTATTTTAGTACAAGTGTTGTTAAAAGGAAAAATATTAACATTCAGAAGTCAAAAATGAACATTAAGTACAGGTTATATTTTTTTAAAGTTTTTTGACGTAAATAAGAACTCAGATTTAGGCTTAGCCTAGTTAGTTAGGAGCCGTCATGGCACAGGATCGCAAATGGGACAGTCTCTAACTGTAAGCGTGATGGTCCTAAGTTTGATCCCCACATGAGTGAATGATTAAATTTTAATTATTCTTGCTTTGGTAGATAGCGCATCGTTGAGTTACGCTCAAAACACAATATCTCGAATTAGGGCAGAAAGTGGGGAATGAAGTGTCTTAACGCTAGGTTCCCAAAAATTTGGTCAGTACCTAATAGTTTGAGAACGATCTTTAAATGCCTTTTTCATTCATAGATTATTAAAACGGCATCTCAAGATGGCTCTCAAGGACAATTTCAAAGTTGAGAGCGATTTAAAAATATGGGCGTTAGAGATACTGACAAAAATTTCGATCATGATATTTAATTTAAAATTATATCTAAAATCTATAAAAATATAATATATATATATATATATATATATATATATATATATATATGTCTTTCAGTTCAAATAGTACTATAATCACTAAAATCACTGAGTATTTGCTTTTAGACTACAGCTTTTAAGGCTGTTTAGAAAACCATCTATCTTAACGATTTATGTTCACAAAAAAAAATACTAATAGTTGGTCTTAGCTGCCATGTTTCATTGTTGGTATACTCATCAATCATTCATAGTAAAAAAAAACAGACATGGGGTCCAAAAAAATACTGAAAGGGAAGTTGAGCTGGCAAAAGAAAATAAATGTTTTGGCCTATATGGAAAATATATAAAAAAATATTATTATTATGTCCTTTTTAAATCAGGCCATCGTTGTTACAAACGCAATAGTTGCAGATTCGATTTCCATCCGGACGAATGAACTAAATTATTTCTTTTGTTCTGGCAAGACGAAACGCGGCGTTTAGTAACACGATTCTACGTACAATGTCTCGAATTAGAACAGAATGTCTTAAATGGGGTGTTTTGACAGTAGTCGTAGTACTCTCTATGCATCTATCTATGTGTGAAACTGATCTAACTACCTATATACATACGTCAGTCAATGTGAAACTGAATCCTTAAAATCCTTCATTTTATATATCTCAAAGTTAAATAACATATATTTTTTATCAGTTATTAACAAAAGTTATGACAACATCCTTTTCGGCTTTCGTAGAAGTCATGGTGCTATATTCGAATTCGGCAGATAGCGAAAAGCGAAGTGACTTAACACTACCCTCCCTCTACCTACCCTGTTACGAACGGGATATAGCGTGAAGCTGATTAAAATCATATCGCATATAGAAAGAAAGAAATAAACGAACTAAAATTAAGCATACATTGACAAAATTATCAACCAACGCTTCATTATCTTATGGTTGTGCTATTTTATCTCTATACAAATATAGTCGTATATAATTAGAATCATCCCTTAATTGCTGGTTCGTAATAATTATATTTTATTAGGGGTGGTATTCAAGACTAGTATCACGATTTTCTTGTTAGTTCTTAATTAGGGGTATTGTTGCAGCTATAAGTTGGTAGAACGAATAAATCGATGTAAGAATAATACCTAAAGAATATTTTTTTCTTCAATTTCTGATAGATGTATGCTATAAATGCTAGTGTTGGTTCAATTCCCATTATGGGGTAAGAGTTATTTTCATTTTCTCCCTGGGAACAAGATAAAGCGTGGCTTCCACTCAATACGCAATCTTGGGCGGTGCGTGGAAACCTAAAGTCTAAATATAAAGTTAATTATTTACAAAATGTATAAAAATTTGAATGTAGCGGGATTCGAACCCGCGCCTCCTGGAAATCGACCAGGCGCTCTAACCACTAAGCCATAAGTTCTCATCGAGCTTGTTACAATTTATTTATGTTGTTAGCTTATCTGTATGGAGATTTTTACAAATTTCCGCTACCCAAAGATAATTACTTAGAATTATCGACTGGCAAGACAGAATACTATTTATTAAATATAACGTTCAAATTTTTATACGTTTTCTAAATAAGTATTTTTCTTACCTAAATGTGGAATAACACTTTAAAAAAATGTTAAAAATATTTATTTAATATAAAATTCTTTCATACCAAACAGTATGGGGGATACAGCAAGAAGCTATAAAAAGCTAAGCTAATTATTTACTTCCATATGCTTTTTTATGAGATTTGAACCTATAAACATCGCGTATACACAGCCAGTCAAATAAATTCGATACTTACTATGAAAACTTGAAATTACATAGCATGAGAACGTTTTAACTCCAAAACAAATGTTTAACATTGAACTATTTGAATACATAATATTGTTCTCGTTGCAGATAAACCACAAAATGTCAGTCGACCGGTGTCGCTCCTCTCTCATAGGTAAGTACTTGTGTTAACCTTGTTTTCTTAGAAGATATATATATATATATATATATATATATATATATATATATATATATATATACAACATACATACAAGTTTATCCGGGATAACAAATTATATGGAAATAACCGATTAATTAAAAACACTATTCTCTACATTTCCGTCCAAACTAGACACTTTGTTGAGTAGTGGGGTTCGACGCCGCACTTTATCTTACTAAGATTCAATGAATATTTCAGTCCCCCGAATTAATGTTGAATCCAAAAATCGAATAATATAATCATCGAATATCTATAGATTTTGACTATTAAATAAAAATATATTTTTGTCATTTGTGATTCAATTTTTTTTTCCAATACCTTACTTGGCGCTTCGCTTTTTGGCTATTTCGATAAAAACGCCTGATTCATTTATTATGATATTATTTATTATTATTATCATAAAATGATTAAAACAATGCGTAAGCTACATGACAAAGGCCATCAAATCAAACTTATGCATGTAAATTATATTAGACTTGGATTTATAGTATTAAATTGACAAATGAAACGAATGACTGGACTCTCTTAAGGAAATATTGTATTAATATAGAAATACATGTATTTAATAACGTAAATCTAGTTGTAAGTAATATCTAAAGATAAAAATAATGAAAACAAAGTATACGATGACAAAAGGTGCGGATCATAAATCTGTAGTGCAAGAAAGAAATAATAAAAAAAGGCCAATCAAAAGAGAAAAAAATAAAAAAGGCCATCAAAATCGGTCAAGCCGTTTCAGGAACAAATAAATAATTAACATAAAAATAAAACAACACGGAAATAATTAAGAATTAAAAAAAATATACAATTTTATCAAAATAAGCTTTCATCGTAAAATGTTTTAATTAAAATGACATTTTCTTTGGAACGAAATGAATAACGAACCATTTTTAAGCTTAATTTTAAAATAATTTCATTAATTTGTTTTTGTACAATTTTGAAATATTAAATTAACAAAATTTCCTGGAACGAATTTATTTGGAGAAAAGAATAATTAATTTAAATTTTATGACCATCGTGGTCAATGGAACAGCACGACTGTAAACTCGATAATCGTAAGAATGAATTATTTCCATTTTGCTGCACTCGCAAGACAAAACGCGGCGTTGAGTTGCGCGGGCGCACGGAGGGTCTTTTCTTTCTACTATGTCAATAGGACTTCCGTGCCTACACTGCTATACGGCAAAAAGCTTTAAGCTGTTTGACACCGAAATATTTCTAACTAAGAAAAGGCTTCTTAAATTAAACTTAAATTTAAGCTTGCTTATTATAGTCTCATATGCATACATACATTCTCTATATTCTCATGTCCACACATCTCTTTCAAATGTTCATCACGGCTCACTGGAACAGTGTCTGAATGGACGCGTGATGATTGTGAGTTCGATTCGATCTTCACTCGGGAAAGAGATTATATTTTTTTATATTCGCTCTCATAGACTAAGCGCAGTATTCAATTCCGCCATTCAACATGTAATGTTTTGCAAAACGTCCTAATTGACTAAATAAAATAAAAATAAATAAATTAGCTTCACGCTGTATCCCGCACAGAGCAGAGTAGGCAGAGAGAACCTAGTGTTAAGACACACGACACGTTCCTCACATACCGCCGAGTTCTGGAGGAATTGCGTGTTAACTCGACTCGAATGGACTGATATACGTGCTTTGTATATCAACATTTAATTTTTTTTTAAACAGTGATCGAACCCACAATCGTCACAAAAAGTCAAAGAATTAATAACTAATCCACTATAGGAACATATAATATTTTAAACATACTAAATATGTATTAGCTATCAAGTATCGTAACATGATAGTAGACTAATATTTACCAAAGTCCCAAATCAATATGTAATTTATCTCTCTAAGCGCGAGTACATTATTTCGTCATATTACATACAAATAATTTGATATTATAATTATAATATATTTATTAAAACACTGAGGCCAGTAGTGGTGCAATGCACAATAGTAACACTGTTAACTATAGGTTGTGGGTTCGATTCTGATTGGAGAAAATTAAATATTTCATATTTTCATTTATTTGCTGCTCTGGTGGTGCGGCGTTGAGTTTCGCTAATTCTGGAGACACGCAATATCTCCAGAATTTGGAGGAAAGTGGAGAGCGGAATGTGTTAGCAGTAGGCTCCCTCTGCCTGCTCTACTACATGCGATATAGCACGTGAAACCGATGTAATATACACAAGAATTGCTTAAAAATTAATAAGGGATATTTGTGGTTGCAAAGGGGTGGTTCTTCTTTGTTCTTATGTATGTAGTGTTCTGTATTGTGTGAACTTATTGTTCTTTGCAAACAGTAGTAAAAAACATTCCGTTTAAAATTTATAAAGTTTCCCATTTTTTAATCAGCCTTTAAAAATATTAAGATTACAACTACAAATTAAAATTAATTCAAATTCTACAAAATACCATAAAGTATCCTTGTTTTTCTTTTCTTTTTTTTAGCTTTACGCCATTAAGCCACGAATAGAAAAGATGTATTTATCGTAACACTTTCTTTTTTAAATTTCACGCTCTAACCCGGGTATAACAGAATAAACAGAAATAAATCGAAATACTACGTCGCTAATTTCCTTAGAATTATTGAGACCTTGCTAAGTGACAGAACTCTACCCTGCGCTTTGTCTTGTTACCGGACCGAGACGGAAAAAAATAATACCAGAATAAGAAACGAATCCACAACCATCGCGTTTATCTCACACGCCACGACGATCTCCACTTTCTAATTTCCTTTTTATTTTAAAGATTTTTTTAGCCTTATAAAAAAATAAATCAGCTTCACGCTGTATCCCGCACACAGCAGGGTAGGCAGAGGGAACTTAGTGTTAAGACACTCCGTTCCCCATTTTCTGCCGAATTCTGGAGGCATTGCGTGTTAAGTGAAGAACCCAACGCCGCGCTTAACCTCGACACCAGAGCGAAGAAATGGAAATATAAATTATAAGTAAATATTTCATCTCTTCGAGTGGGGATCGAACCGACAACCAGTCGGTTTTACAGTTACACCTCGTGCCGCTGCGCCACGACTGGCCTCAATAGCCTTATAATATAATCAAATTATTGTCTCAGAGCATTTGAACTCATATTAAATTACTTTTAACTCCATTCCGCCATAGGTTGGAGGTGATATTTTGCGTCATACGTCACATTTTAATTGAGTTCTCAGCCCACATAGCACATAGGCAATCTTCTAATGAAAGGTTCGTTCGTGTAATAACATCATAATTTACTATTTCTAAGTTGATGACTTCGTAAAAATGTGATTATTGAAGGTGTTATTTTGGTTTTGGGTCAATATTAGATACCATATAGCGTATGACCGTATATCTGACGGTTATGGGTTCGATTCTCACTCGAGGGTATGATTTTTTTTAATTTCGTCGTTCGACCTGGTAAGAAGACAAACTGCGCCTTTGTTTACCGGCATTAACGCAATGTATTAATAATTGGTAGGAAATTAAGAATATAGTGTCCAACAGGTACCCTCTGCCTATCCTGCTATGTGCGGGATACCGCGTGAAACTAAAATAAAGAAAGCATGTAACTTTGTTTTTTTAATTTCACATTTCGTGTGATAAACAGAAAACGAGAAGAGAAATATTAGTACAATATTATTATAAGGATAATAGAGTGTTTTATGTTGTCCATGATATTCCAGTTGTGGCGTAGGAGCACAAGTGTGCGGCTGTAAGGGCGACAGGTTGTGGTTTCGATTCCCACTTGACGAAATGGAATATATATTATTTTAAATTCTTCTTTTTTGGTTACGAGGCAAAATGTGGCGTTAAGTTCCACCATTAATTAGTAAAACACAAATGTCTGAATGGAAACACAGTGTCTTAAAAAATACAACACGAGACACAACCAGAAAATGAAAACTTCAAAAGTATTTATTAACGAAATTATAATTTTTTCGGGCGTTTCCGCTTTAAAATAGATTTTCCGTCACAAGTAATTTTCTAAATGGACACTTCTGGTAATAACACTATAGAGTCATGTCGTGCTTTGTTCCACTTTGAGCCGCGTCATTTCATTCCAGTGAAAAGCTAACATGGTTGAAGATTAAAGTGTTATTTTTGTTTACCTTATATACTGTAAAAAAAATTTTTTTGTTATAAAATAAAAATAATATATTATTACATTCAAACTGCATTGGATGCATTGGTGCATTTCTTTCATTTCCTTGCTTAAGTAACGCAACAAAGCGCGGCGTTGAATTCCGCTACATTACAAGCAAAGAAAATTGCGGAAAAACGATAACTTCTTGTCGTGTCTTATACTGTTTCTTTAGATTAAGTTCCCTCTCCTCATCCAAGGGAAGGCAGCGTGAATTAAATATAGATATATATATTGAAAATAAGTTTTATATTTTATATATCCTATATCAAATCACTAACGATAACGACAGTAGTATAAGTAGGTGTGTAAGGTAATGACATTATTTATATTTTCTAGATACCCACGTAAATCTGTAATTGAATAGAAAACTGGAAAAATCACTTTCACTTGTTATATTCATAGCTATATTTGCAAATATTATCGACGGATATGTATGATAATATCGTTCATTCACTTGACAACATTTTTTTTTTTACTTTTTTTTTCAATGTTAGGTTAGCCACAGACTTGTGTCGCCCGTGCCTTTTTTGTTCTTGATTAGTTATTAAGTTATGTTTGGTTTCGTTTTAAAATATGAAGGGAAGAAGAGTTGTCAATATTCGAATCGCATCAATCGTACAAATTGTGGGTTCGATTCCCACGCGAGGAAATATCTAATCTAACTTTCCCCTCCTCGCTCTGGTAAAAAGTTAAGGCGTAGCGCTGGGTTCCGCCATTCAACACGCAACGCCTTCAGAATTCGGCAGAAAAAGGAAAACGGCAGTGTCTTAATGGGAACAGAGTGTCTTAACAATAGGTTCCCATGTTTCCTCTACCTACCCTGCTATGTGTGGGATAAAGAACTGTTGGCCATCATCATGTGGCTGTACACAATGTTTATACATTAAAATCACTTATCTAATAAAAAAATCAATAACAATTAAATACATTTATTCTGCCAAGTGAGAAGAAGAATCTAACTGATTTTATAGCACCAAATACCCTCACACTGATAAGGAATATAAGAATTATTCCATACAGATTCACGCTGTATCCCGCACACAGCAGGGTAGGCAGAGGGAATCTAGTGTTAAGACCGTTCCCCACTTTCTGCCGAATTCTGGAGGCATTGCGTGTTGAGTGGCAGAACTCAACGCCGCGCTTAGCCTCGACATCAGAGCGAAGAAATGGAAATATAAATTTAGGTAAATATTTCATCTCCTCGGGTGGGGATCGAACCCACAACCAGTCGGTTTTACAGTCACACTTCGTGCCGCTTCGCTACGACTGACCTCACATATTGTTCCATACACTGTTACCTTAATACTTCCTTATGAACTTAATTGAACATATTTGCAATGGCCATCCTAATAGAATGGTCCCTTGTGGAAGTAACTGCTTTCATTGCTTTCGTGAGCTATCATATTAAATATACAGGCACACAATAAAAGACACAAAGAATATACACGAACTATAATAGAAGGAATATAAAATAAAATTATGATTGAAGAAAATCTACTTTATTGTATGAAAAAAATATAATTATATTTTTTTTACGCCTATTTTCGTTGTGTTTTAGGGTTCCGTAGATAAAAAGGTAGAAACGGAAACCTTATAGGATCACTTTGTTATCCGCCTGTCACTCTATCATCAGCATTTATCTAAAGATTGCGTGGATTTATCAATCTGAAATTATTATCAATTATTCAGCTCTACGACAGGGTTACTTCTCGTGGACCCACAATTAGAAAATTTGGCAAGAAGTGAGAACATGCAGTATAAATAAAGCAAAAAATCGAAATAGTGAAAATTCACAGATATTTCATGGAAAAAAATCATTACAAACATATAATTATTGTAGATTTCATACAAAATGAGTCCATAAATCCCCAAAATTTAGTTTGGCAATTTTTATTAATTATACTTCCCTTTGATAAAATAAATAAATAAATCAATCAGCTTCACGCTGTATACCGCACACAGCAGGGTAGGCAAAGGGAACCTAGTGTTAAGACACTCCATTCCCCACTTTCTGCCGAATTCTGAAGGTATTGCATGTTGAGTGGCAGAACTCAACGCCGCGCTTTGCCTCGACACCAGAGCGAAGAAATGAAAATATAAATTTAAGTAAATAATTCATATCCTCGAGTGGTGATCGAACCCACAACCAGTCGGTTTTACAATCACACTTTGTGCCGCTGCGCCACGACTGGCCTGATATACTCCTGAAATAAAAAGTACGGAACCCTTCGTGCGAATTTAAACTGGACTTTGTTTCAGTTTCATTACAAAAGACGATATCTAAAAAAATAATATACGTGCCACATCTATTATTATTTATAATTCCGTGGAAACGAATCAAATCTGCAAATGCTATTTGATTTTGAATTGATTACACAAAGTAATCAAGCTAATGCAAAACTTTGAGCTTTTAGTAAACAAAAAGTGTCCTTTGAAGGAATATTTAAATGGAATTGTTTGTCATTTCGTCGTTTTGTCAATATTTGTATGTATTAATGTTTTATAATATCCTTTCAAATTTATTATACATGTACATAGCAGGGTAAGTAGTGTTCAGACACTCTGTTCTCTTCTTTCTGTCCAATTTTCGAAAGTTTGCGTGTTGTTGGCGGAACTCGATACTGCAATTCTTGTGCCCTGATTGGCAATCGAACCCACAACCATCGCGTCCACAGTCAAACGCTAGTTGCCAATCTATTAATTAGTCAAATTTTTTCGTCATGTACATTACAATTATTACAACGACGTTTACACAAGCCTTAATGTCTGTTTTAAATTAAACATAATAATAAAAACTCTTTTCTATCTTCTTTCGGAATATATAAAAATACATTTAAAATATCATCAAAAAATAAAAACTCTTCTCTTATAGAAATATACATACATATACCAAAAATAAAATAAGCGAAAGGCCCATCTGCTGTCTGAAATAACACAAGACGACTGTAATTTTGAAGAAAACAAACTCAAGAAATAAGAGAAATAAGCAATATCTTTTCACTGTTACATTTAACAAAGTTTTGTTCGCAATAATAGATAGAAGGAAACTTCAAAACAATAATTGTTACTTTTCCTATTACGAGATAGAAGTAACGATACTCTGTTCAAGTATTATTAGGATTTTATATATTCTATTATATTTATATAAAAGAAAGTATTTTTATAAATGATTTTTAGGGTTACGTGCATCGAAAGGTAAAAACGTTTGTTGTTCGTCTGTCAATAGCATTTATCTCTAGATTGCGTGGAGGTATCAAGCTAAAATTAATATTAAATATTTACATCGATGGTCCCTTGAAACACAGAAAAAAATATGCTTCTAAGTCAACGTAATCAAAAGATACAAGGATTTTTGTATCAATTTTGCTGCACTTTAGTATTAATTTTTTCGCGTGATCAAAACCTATAAGGTACTTTCCGTCAACAACTACTGTTACGAAATTTAGTACATTAAGTAATAACTAATAATAATAATAATAATACTTTATTGCACAAATGGTAATAAAACATACAGTTCATAACAGTAATTAAAAGATACACAAATGTGCAATGGCGGCCTTATCACTAAAAGCAATTTGTTACAGGCAACCATAAAATAACAAAGGATTTACTTCAAGCAAGAATACAGGAAGGTGCAAAAAGCATTGTTTTATAAATAAAATATAAAATAGTAAATACAAAACACAATAATTTTATACATACATATATAAATACATATACATACATACATACATACATACATACATACATACATACATACATACATACATACATACATACATACATATAATATACTTACATACATACAAACATATAGATATATATATACAAACGTACACTTATTATCGTATTGTCCGTTCAAACATTTAATTTGAGATAGAACTCTTTAAGACGACGCTTAAATATTCCAATCGATTGTGATCGAAACTAACAATACAAATAAAGAAAAAAATCCGAAAAGTATACATTTATAGGTATTTCATAAAAAAAACATTATATATTTATAGTTAATTTCATACAAAAGTGCATGCAGAGCTGTAAATTTGCGTTTGTGAATAAATTATACTTCCCATTGACAATTCTAAAATTGGTACTATAGCCTCGAGGCTGGGCAGGGCTGGGCTGGGCGAGTCCGATTCGGACTTAAGCGGTTTTTTATAATTTTATAACCCTATAATATCAAAAATATCTAAACCCAAAAAAGAAACAGGACATGGAAAGTTGAAATTTTATATATATTAAACTAGAGTGTAGGGTAGAACTAAAAAAAATATCATTGTAACCCGTAGTACCTACAGTCAGAGTTCGGACTAAACACTTACACCAACACCTTAGCAATGTGTGTACGTCTGCCCTGCAAAAAATAAAAATTAAATTAGCTTCACGCTGTATCCCGCACACAGCAGGGTAGGCAGGGAACCTAGTGTTAAGACACTCCGTTCCCCACTTTCTGCCGAATTCTGGAGGCATTGCGTGTTGAGTGGCAGAACTCAACGCCGCAACACAACCACAACTCAACCTCGACACCAGAGCGAAGAAATGGAAATATAAATTTAAGTAAATATTTCATCTCCTCAAGTGGGGATCGAACTTACAACCAGTCAGTTTTGCAGTCACACCTCGTGCCGCTGCGCCACGACCGGCCTGTCCTGCAAAACTCTTAATAATTTTAATTTGGCCACACAAGCGAAGCGAAGCTAAAACTAAAGGCTCTTACAGTTCCTAAATATCCTACCGTATCTAATTGTGAGCCTACGAAATGAATTGCAAAACCAATGTTAATACAATGGCTGTGGGAGCTTTACCTTGGTGAGAGAATGCCTCATTAATTACTTATTATATATATGTTTTAAGTAACGTTACTTAGACTTAAATATTAGATTTCAAGTTCTTAAGTTTTAGATTTTAGCATCACCTTGTATTATTTAATAAATTTTTAGTATATATTAATAGTGTGAGTACTAATATTTGAAACAATCGCGATGGTTGAGTTCCACTTCGTTGGGGGAAAATAATATTATATGCTATTATCTGGTAGACATCAGAGCTGGGAAAATGAAAATATTTTTTCAAACGCGGCGTAGAGTTCCGCCACTCGATGTTTGGAAAATTGATCGCAAAGCATGTAAGATAGAGTCTTCGACACCCTGGTATATTCGATCAATGTGGCAAAATCAATGTGGCATTAAAAAGCATGCAAAATATGTCATAATAAAAAAAAGAATTATTTCATGTTTTAATTCATTTTATGTATTAGGCCAGTCGTGGGGCAGGGGCACACACTGTGACTATAAAACCGACTAGTTGTGGGATCGATCCCCACTCGAGGAGATGAAACATTTACTTAAATTTATGTTACCATTTCTTCGCTCTGATGTCGAGGCAAAGCGCGGCGTTGAGTTCTGCCACTCAACACGCAAAGCCTCCAGAATTCAGCAGAATGTGGGGAACGGAGTGTCTTAACACTAGGTTCCCTTTACCTACCCTGCTGTGTGCGGGATACAGCGTGACGCTGATTTATTTCTTTATTTTAATACATTTTATTTCTTGTTATTTAAATTTTATTAACTAAATCTAACTAACTCAGTAATGCTATTTATTTTGATACTATTATCCAATGCTATATAAAATGGCGGTATAGCGTAATATAATTTGTAAATTTTGAAATAATATAATATGATTGAAAGCTTTGAAAAGCGCTCAATCCTTCTATCTGAATAAGAAGCCTTAAATCTAATACGACAGACTGATTATATTAGAAATATAATTTTTCTATTATTTTCAATAATGTCGGTAATGAAAGGAGACATTTTCTAATAAAAAAATGGTATTTTTTTAATATTTTCACACATAAGTGATGTAATGTGATGATTTAAAATATCATTGGCTTTGTAATTTTAAAAGACTTTGTTCCCCTTATAATAATTGAGAGGAATATGAGGAACATAGTGTCCTAACACTAGGTTCCCTATTCACCTTGCTAGGTGGGAAATAGCGTGAAGCTACTTTTTTGCGCCTGTATAATAGATTGTGGATTCGATTGCCAGTCAAAGAAATCAAAATATTAAAAAATTCTTCGAGTTCAAATTGAACCCACGAACACTTATACCCGTGCGCTAAGACTAGCGTCTATATATTAGTATGTAGCTATATAATATGAATATGAGTATGTATATATAATAATCTTGAAAATAAACTATCTATAAACTTACCTATTTTATCTATATTTTAATGCAAAATAACTTTTCAACTGCGGTTTGTTTGAAAATTTGCAGATTACAATCTTAATATCATAGAAATGATTATTAAACTGCCAAAAGCATTCACTTATATAAATTAGATGTCAAGAAAGGAATATGCAATTAAGTATACTCGACGAATATGTTTAAATATTAAACAAAATTATTTTATATTAACTAAATAAGTATGTTATAGTTATTTAATATTTTTAGGGTTCCACACAGTAAGGTAAAAAGAGAACCCTTTTATAGGATCCCTTTGTTGTCCTTCTGTCAAAACCAATTATCTCGAGATAGCGTAGAGGTATCTCTAGGTAAACTTAAATTAATATCTCAGTTCTCATATTCATAATTTCAGAATTAATGAAATATTTGCTAAACCATTCATTTTATTTTTATATTGTATAAAAATAAAACATTTACAAATACCTATACTTTACAAATTTTCCTTTAGACAATATCGATATTATCACATCGCTGTATAAATTCGCTCAACACCGAGACGCTTCGCTCGCTCGCGTCTGCATCGCTTAACAGTATTAGCCGTCGTAACGTGTCCGCTTGGAGAATGAAAAGAAAATAAAAATTTTACACTCCCGCAAAGTGTTCGTCGTCTGGATGGATCCACTTTTATACTTGACTGTCAATGTGTAAACGGAGTTTATGTTTTATTATTTGTGAAGTAAAAGTTTATTTGAGGTTAGTGATGTAAACGCGATAGGTTGTGGGTTCAAATATTTAATATTTTTATTAAGAGGCCAGTCGTGGCGCAGAGAGTGTGTCTGTAAAATCGAATGGTTGTGGGTTCGATCCCCACTCGAGGAAATGAAATATTTATTTACATTTATATTTCCATTTCTTCGCTCTGGTGTCGAGGCAAAGCGCGGCGTTGAGTTCTGCCACTCAACACGCAATGCCTCCAGAATTCGGCTGAAAGTGGGGAACGGAGTGTCTTAACACTAGTTCCCTCTGCCTACCCTGCTGTGTGCGGGATACAGCGTGAAGCTTATTTACTTTTTATTTTACATATAAATTGAACTGAATCCATAAGCATCACGATTAGTAGGGACTTTGAAGCAACTATGCCAAGAGGTCGTTTATTAATAGATTTTGAAGAGGTGCTTATTTAACTAAAGCTCTTTTAAATATTTTTTTAACTGAAATTGAATTAATTTAACCAAAAATATATTTTTAGATTCTTATTAAAAAAGATGAAAGGATCAGTCTCGAATAATTAACGATTATCCTTACTTTGTAATTGGATTTTTTATTTCTGTTTTAATTATTTTTTTGATTTTATATTACACTAGCAACTCACGAGAGGCTTCGCCCGCTTACACTTATTGTTATCTTACATTAAATTGCAGCCTATGCCAGCCTATTATATAAATGATTACCTTAAAAACTCCTAAGTGATTCAGTTAGGGGATACATATGTATATATATACAAATCACCTGAATTAGTAAAACGGATGGACAAAATTTTTTTTTTTTTTTTTATGCTTGAATTGTTTTGCGCCACAGACTTTTGTTGTCCGTGCCTTTTTTGTTCTTAATTGATTTTTAAAAATGTTAGTTTTTCTTTTTAAAATGTGAAGTGGACTTTAATATCTTGAATGGTCTGCTTTTGTCAAATCCGAGTTCCTTTTGTCTAATCCGAGTTTTTGGCCGTTGATTATGTTGATTGCGGCACAGTTAGTTGTTTCCGTAATATATCGATTGCCTCCTCATCTCTACAGGAAATAGCCATTTTAATGTTGTGTTCCACTATATCAGTCACGGAACCTTCATTTACCCGGCGAATGAACCTGCCGATAGCGTCTTCTTCGGCGTCAGTGTAGTAGATGCATCCTTTTGTATGCCTTGTTAAGGCGACGATTGCATGTGATATGCTGTCGTGTAGGGCGTTTTTAATGGCCTTAGTTTGGATGATTACTACAAACTCGTATGTAAGTCCCTGAGATTCGTTGATGGTCAGGGTGCGTGAGTTTTCCCCCTTTCCGTATCCTTTCCTGGTTAGGTCCGCTTTTTCTGCTTGTGTATGGACCAGGTACAGAGTATTGGGGGAATCAATAGGGATGGAAGCACCCGTATATCGCGATTTTCTCAAGGAGCGAGTTATCTGTCGGGCTGAGTAGATTCCGTTATAAACTTCGTTGAGCGCGTATGTCACATCCATTGGACATCTATATGATCTCGCTAGCTCTTGACTGATGGTCGTCACGAGGTTTGGGCCGATATAGTGCATTTGGAAGAGGTTTAATCTGTCGATAAAGGGTAGTTGATTTATGTCCCCGATAAGTATAAGTGTCTTGGCCTTTGATAATATGGCCGCCATTACGATTGCCCCAAAATGGTTCATTAGGGCCTCATCCACGAAAAGTCTTGCGGGATTTTCTGTAACACTATTTACCAGAATAGAGGCGATCGTTCGGACTTTGATTTTTGCGTCCCTGGTGCAACTAAAAGGGATCTTACTCCTGAGGTCCTCTACTGCCTCAGTAGTTGTAGTTGCTACCAGATCTCTATCGGGGATGAAATTGTTCACCACCCAAGTGGACTTACCGCAGCCAGGAACGCCATTCACCCATTTTATGTCAGGTGGCTCCCAATGCTCCCAGATGCTGGTTGGATTTTTTGAAGCTTGAATGGTAAGGGCTGTGTTTAGTATCCTTTGTTCCAGCGCTACCTCTGTGCATCGAGCTATGACGAGGATTGGGTCGTCCGAAGATGTTGCGTACCTGGGTGGGGAATTTTCTACTGTTGACCTGTCATCCTTGTATACAAAGCCATCTTTACCGCTGTAGGCCGCCATATGGGGGAATTTAGGTGAGTTTCCCCTTAAATATTCCAATTTATTATTGTCATATATGGCGGCTTTCTCCTCTTCGAGTAACACTCTAAGCAGACCATGGATGGACAAAATTACTTCACGCTTTACATAGCAAGACCTGCTATGCAATGAAACAAAAAAATGTGTTATCTCTATGTTCTCCACTCTCCGTCCCATTTGAAAACATTATTTTTAGAATGACGTCCACAAGCGTTTTCAATCAAACAAATCTCAGCAACTGTAACAATTCGTTCTCTATCTCTATAATTATGATTTTTACGTTTCACTGGCGTTCAAATACTGAAAGAAGACAAGCAACTGACTAATAATATTGTTTCTGTTTAGTACTGAAGTGATAGGCGGTGGTGTTTTTAGAAATTTGTTGCTAAAATAGTCAATTTTCATTATTGTTGTTGATATTAGAGCATCGAAAGTGGAAACAATTTTAAAATATAGAAATAAACTTATTTTAACTAAATCAATTGCATATATTTTATTAGCCTATCTGTGACCAAGGTTCAGAGCAAAATATTTTTTTGTAGCTTTACGCACGTAATATGGTAGGCAGAGAGAACCTAGTGTTAAGACATTTTATTCCTTACGGAACTCAACGCCACGCTTCACCTCGTTCTTAAATACTAAATATTTCTTAAACATTTCCTCGAGTGGGAATCGAACCAACAACCTGTCGTGTTTACAGTCATATGCTTGCCCAAAAAAAAAAAATGTTCAAAACGCCAATTTGTTAAAGATAATGTGTGGGTTAATTATTAAGTAATTTCTGATATAGTATTTTATGCTTCTACCTATCACATTATTCTTAAAAACTAAAAGATATACTAAAAAAGGTCCTTTTTTAATCGATGTGAGCTATATAACTCAAAGTTTTTATAATCCTTAGAGTTATGTAATGAAATTATAAGAACTTATGATGAGTGCCAAAAATGCAGCACACCCATCAACCTGAATCGCTGTTGAGGACCACTGACACTGATGTAAACTACGAATCAAAAAACTACCGTTGACGCGTGATAAGGGGATAGAGGGAAGTAAGACGCTTGACATTTGAGTTATTTGGCTCACAACATTTAAAATATCAACGAATTTCTTATTATTGATCCAATCTATATATGTATGTATATGTTACTTGTGAATCATGACAGATGAGAAAACCAAACAAAAATGAAATTTTTAAAATGAAAAATTAATACTTATTTAGAAAACTACTTATTTAGAATTCCTAAAAGAATCCTAAGCGTGGCTTAACATTTTAAAAATATTAAAAACATGAAAAATTAAATTCTTGTGTAATGTCATTTGTAAACAGCTTTTAACTTGGGCCAAGAGCTAGTCTAGAAGATTTGTTATCGCACCGATACATTTTCTCTCACGACGTTCTCGTTCTCACGGAACAATGGCCATAATACTATAAGTATTTATTGACAATAATACTACGTAGGAATAATTGGGTTGGAACAAATATATATTTTATAAATCATCAAATCGGCTTCACGTTGTATCCCGCACACAGCAGGATAGGCAGAGGGAACCTAGTGTTAAGACACTCCGTTCCCCACTTTCTGCCGAATTCTGGCATTGCGTGTTGAGTGGCAGAACTCTACGCCGCGCTTAGCCTCGACACCAGAGCGAAGAAATGGAAATATAAATTTAAGTAAATATTTCATCTCCTCGAGTGAGGATCGTACCCACAACCAGTCGGCTTTACATAGTCACACTTTGAGCCACTGCACCACGACTGGCCTTGTATATTTTATAATTTAAATATATTTAAAAATGTTATTCATATTAGTAATTATATAAATATATTGAACTAGATTTCGGGCCCGACTTTGCCTGTAAAATTTATTATGGCTTTTTCATTATTTATTTCAATTAAATATATTTCCATATATGTATTCTAATACATGTTATATAATTCTCAATATATATTACATAAAATATGTCGCGTGATTTTTCCTTCATTCACTAAAATCATTCAAGTGATTATTTTTGTCCAAATACCCTCAATAATTCAACCACCAAGTCTTAAGTAAAGAGTAGTGTTGCAAGTTAAAAAAAAAATTAAAGTTATCTTTCACAATTTTAAGTGTATTCAGAAAAAAAACTAATGATAAAACGCTGTCACAGTTGTTGTTTGTGAAACAAAGTCTCATTCTTGATTTTTTTTTTAATTAAAAACATTGTTGATTGACAAAAGATGCAGATAAAAAGTAGCCTAACATCCCTTTTGTACAAATAATTATAAGAATAAATTTTAAATATACAACGCACCAAGGAAAAACCGAATTTATATTATTATTATTTATATTATAACCGCCACATATCAATAGCCACACGCTATAACGCTATGATATGGTCAATCTATCCGATGAAAGTAAAATATCGCTTGAACGACACACCACAGTGAAAAGATCACAGATAATAAACATCGAAAAAAAATATTAGAAAGCAGCCTATAAAAATTAAAATTAATTACTCGATTTCTTTCCTCAATTATTTAGTGACTGACCAGAAATATTCAGAAAAAAAATTACAAAACAATATGAAAGTATTGTTATCACACTAAATGCTTATCTCACGACTCGCGAACACGCCACTTTCACGAGTGTGGCCAGTATATTGTTATATCGTGACTTTTGACGTTTAACTGTCATAATTAGTTTAGAAATTATCTTTAAAACGATACGTTACTGTCAATTAGATTTGAAGATAGGTGTAATTAAGATTAAATATAATTAAAATTATATTTTTTTTTAGCTTTACGCTGTATCCTATATATAACAAGGTAGAATAAGTTAGATTATTCTCTCTACATTCCTATTAAGACACTTTCGTTTCTTACTTTTCGCTGAATTTTGAAGGTATTGAATGTTGAGTAGCGAAACTCAACCGCGCTTTACCTCGTTAGCACAGCGAAGAAATATTGAATATTTTATTCCCCCAAGTGGGAATCAAACTCACCCAAAAACATCATAGTGCAGTGAGACAGTTTCTGACTGTAAAAACACGATGCTTTTGGGATCCGATCCTCACTTGAGCAAATAAATTATATTAATTTCTTCGCTCTGGTAAATGCGGCGTCGAATTCCGTTACTCAATAAGTTCTCGATAAGAAAAATAAATATATGAAAAAACTGCATTTAAGTAATAATAATACAGAAAGATATGTAATTGTTCTATCAAATATTTCGTAGTTTCAGTGGTTAAGGAAGTGCTAAAGTCATTTTTGGTCCACTTTTTTGCCACCTACATGTAATAAATGTGATGCTAGTCGTGGCGCAGTGACACAAAGTGTGCCTGTAAATCGACTGGTTGTGGGTTCGATCCCCACTCGAGGAGATGAAATATTTATTTACATTTATATTTTCATTTCTTCGTTCTGGTGTCGAGGGGAAAGCGCAGCGTCGAGGGAACGGAATGTCTTAACACTAGGTTATCTCAACCTACCCAGCTGTGTGCGGGATATCGCGTGAAGCTGAAAAAAATAATAATAAGAGCTGTATTAAGTTTAACTTTAATACTCCTAGTTTAAATTTAATAATCCTTTACTTTTAAAAGTTTAAGCCTTATTTTAATCCTTTTAAAGAACAATAAAAAACGATATAAATCATTATAAAGTA
Organism: Heliconius himera; assembly: GCA_021202915.1. Taxonomy (NCBI): domain Eukaryota; kingdom Metazoa; phylum Arthropoda; class Insecta; order Lepidoptera; family Nymphalidae; genus Heliconius; species Heliconius himera. Next base: position 28,824 of record JAJHJA010000433.1, read on the forward strand.
ACATAAACACCCAATATATATTATATACGCAATAGCGTCACTCCGTAGTACAATAAAATCGGTGATACAAATGAGAATGCGATACTAAAAAGGACCCACGTCAACGTCCTAAGCGGCCTGACACCTGACCCCCGTCACACAAATTGACCAGTTGCCTACAATACGGTTGACAACTCTTACAAATAAGTTGGGGTTTTTTTTTAGATTCACGCTGTATCCCGTATTTAGGAGGATAGGCATAGTAGGTGAAGAAACCTAGTGTTAAAACACTCCGTTCCCATTGCGTGTTAAGTGAAGGATCTCAACGTACCGCTTAGTATTTTTCCAGGGCGAGAAAAGGCGAATTAAAATAATTATTCCCAGGGTGGGACATACGTTGTGTTCCACGACAGCCTCGAAGTAATTTCAATAATCAACATAGAATTTTCTATTGACTATTGGTTTTATTTGATTTTAGTTGGGTTTGTCATAACCATATATCGAACTTATGGCCTTTTTCTTCTGAAGTTTGGAAACAATATGCTTTCGATTTTATTTGTTCATTCAAAAAAAATTAAATTATAATTTCAATTAAGCAAGTTTCTTAACGGCTACAAGCTGAATAATATATACGTAGTTCTTAAGAACTCTGATTCAGGTTAAATCCAATAAGGTATAGCAGTACATATGTATATCTGGAAACAGCGTTTGCGACACATCGACTTTACATCCCGTTTATTTACACAACTAGAAGCATCATATGTATGTATTTGCTAAACATGTACCTATTAAGTAATTTTTAAAGGCAATATTAAAATAGGACTACAGGTTCGATTTTCGTAACATTTCATAAGTCTGTCTAATATTATATAATTTAATTCATTTTTAATTTCACTGAAACATTGTTTCATTTTTTTTTTCATCAGCTTCACGCTGTATCCACTACAAAGCAGAGTAGGCAGAGGAAACCTAGTGTTAAGACACTCCATTCACCACTTTCTGCCAAACACTGGAGGCGTGATGAGTGGCAGAACTCAACACCGCGTTTTGCCTCGACACCAGAGCGAAGAAATGGAATTATAAATTTAAGTAAATACTTCATTTCCTCGAGTGGGAATCGAACCCACAACCAGTCGATTTTACAGTCACACTTTGTGCCTCTGCGTCACGATTGGCCTCATTGTTTCATTAGTTTTTCAAAACCAAAGCAATGTATAAAATGTTATCGTCGTCAGCCAGCTTTAGTTAAAATATTATTATTTTTTTCTTATAAAAGTAACGCAGTTATAAACTATCCTCTTAGAAATTTTGACTGTTCGCTATGGTAAAAATTATATTCGGCTTAGTAACTTTCGTTGGCACCTCAGCTGAAGGATTAATTAGACATTTGAGACAAAAGATATTATTTTTATATTTTCTAACACTAAAAATATTAAAAAATATTTTGTTTGTAACAGAAGAATATTTTATTCAGATTCAGGATTGTAACCTATAAAAAAATACTAGTTTCATAATTTCTTACAACTAAACCACAAACACCACTGCCCCCATAAAACACCCATAAGTAGCCTACGTATGTAATCCGCTTACGTAAAGTAGCATCGTTTGATCAACGGCCAATTTATTTAGTAGGTACCAATCATATACGACCTTTCACGAATCGCTTAGTAAATTCAATATTAATTCATTTATTTCATGTTAAAAGTATTTGATACTAGCGACCCCAACGCGACTTCACCCGCTTAAACTTTCTTTTTATATACATATGTTATACAAAATCTTTACATAAATTGTAGCTTGTGTGTTATTCTGGCGTATAAGTTATATTACTGAAAGTTATCATCTAAATCCGTTTTGTAGTTTTTGCATAGGAGTGGAACAAACATCAACTTTCACAAGTAAGATATCAAAAAATACAATTCTGTTTTTTATTGCTTTTGTTAGATAACTTTATCTTAAAGAATAATATGTCAATCATACAAGTAAAAAACTGCATTTTTATATAGTATTTTAACACTAGGTTCCCAGGTTCCCTTTGCCTACCCTGCTAAATGCGTGATACAGCGTGAAGCTAAAAAATAATAACTAACCATACTAACTTTTACGATATTATATTTTAACTACTATTATATTATTATTCAAAAGTTGCAGCTTAGAGAAGTTAAACTTAATTTCCTACTTCGCACATTTGTTCCTATTAGTATGGCGGAACATTTATGAATAGAAATGAATTAAATCCTATACAAATAATGTTGTATTCGAATGCATGAAGCGAACTAAGATTACTGTTCATACTGGAAAAGTTAATAATTTAGTTTTGTGTTTATATTAATTTTAGTTTTTAGTAAAATTATATTAATGTTATGTATTTTTATTAATTTTACAATATCTTTGACTCGATTTTATGTTAATTTTGTGGTATATATCAGATATAAATTACAAATAACCAGATTTTATCTTTTACATCTTCTTTGAGTATTGTACAAAATCGATAGATAAGTGGAAATAAAAAAATAGTAATTCGCATCTTTTCTTTCCTATAAAAAACATATTACTTTGTAGGAAAATGTAGAAAAAATATTTTACTTTCCATAAAAGAGTAAAATTATTTTTGCTAAGCTGAATTTTTTTTTCTTAGATATAGTAACCAACACACAGCACATTACGGAGAAAAAACCTGGGAACCTAGTGTTAGCACACCGTTCCCTGTACCCTACTTTTCGCCGAATTCTGAAGGCATTGCGCGTTGAGTGGCGCAGTACAACGCCACGCTTTATCTTTTTACCACAGAGAAAAAAATAATATATTAAATATTTGATTTATTCAAATGGGAATCGAAACCACGATCAGTCGCGTCAACAGTCACATACTTATGCCCCTGCGTCACAACTGGCCTCACTGAACTTTGCTTCGCAAAATATATGTATCGCAAAGACTTTATCAATGAACAATTTCTTATACTTTTGCCACAAAACCTATTAACTGATAGAGCATACTAGCAAAATCTTTACTAAGAAAATCAACAATATCCTATAATTTTGCCACAAATCCCATCAATTGGTAGAACACCTACCTACCTACAACACCTAAACGAAATGATTCATCTCAATTGAGCACACACGAGCTACCCGTCAATGTCACTTGCATAACTCGGAAGAACTTTCACCTGTTCGTAACGCGTTATGAAGTATGGACGTAAGGCAATTTAGTGTGTACACTACACTTATATATACAAATGTAAGGCGTACCTAGAAATATATCTTTTTTTAGGTTCACGCTGTATACCGCGTATAGCACGGTAGGCAGAGGGAACCTAGTGTTAAGACAGTTCGTTTTCCACTTTCCGCTGAATTTTTAAGATATTGTGTATTTGGCGGAATTCAACGCTTAGAAATAATCTAATGAGGACATATAATTTTATGATATAAAGAAATTCATTGAAAAAAAAAATAGTGATTAACAAAATTGGCTAAAAAATCATTTATGTTTCTAAGGAGTATGAAGAGATAGATAATGGAGTAATCATCTTTATAAACCCAAGGTATCTAAACTTCTGCTAAAACAAAGTAAAAATAGATTTTTGATACTCTTCTTTCACGAAAGGTAAAATGAGCTGACAGTTGGATTCCGCTTAAACATTTATATATATATATATATTTACGTTATCTGTTTTTTAATATTTTTTTGAAGTAGCGGTAATATATATAAATTACCTGTGAAAATTTCAACGATCTAATTGAGGTCGAGCGGAGTCTTAGTAACAGTTCCTGTTTTACCCATTCCATACAGAATCATAACAAATAAAAAAAATCCAGCGTTTCCCAATATCGTTACCAACATTGTAACCAATAACTTTCCAACCGAATAATAAAATTATTTATTATAATATGTGCACATAATAGATACATCTATATGTATATATAAGCCTATAATAGAACTTCCTTATGCAAAATCACGATCAAACCAAATTAAATATCGCGTGTCTATACATAATTTCGAACGACGTGTGAATAAGTTATATTAAATTTGTGATAATTTACAGTTGATGACTGCTTTCCGCTACGTTGAACTTTTGATGGCAAATTGATTTTAGTATTCAATTAGAATACTGGTAATGGTAGCGCTGTTTTCATTGAAAATCAGATCTGTATGAATAATATAATTAAATTAATCGGCTTCACGCTGTATCCCGCACATATCACAGCAGAGGGCAGAGGGAACCTATTATTTAGTTAAGATAAAAAAAATAAATCAAATCAGCTTCACCCTGTATCCCGCACAGAGCAGGGTAGGCAGAAGGATCCTAGTGTAAAATACTCCGTTACCCACTTTCTGCCGAATGCTGGAGGCATTGCGTGTTAAGTGGCAGAACTCAACGCCGCGCTTAACCTCGACACCAGAGCGAAGAAAATGGAAATATAAATTTAAGTAAATATTTCATCTCCTCGAGTGGGGATCGAACCCACAACCAGTCGGTTTTACAGTCACACTTCGTGCCACTGCGCCACGACTGGCCTCTATGAATAATATAATTAAATTAATCAGCTTCACGCTGTATCCCACACATACCACAGCAGAGGCCAGAGGGAACCTATTATTTAGACACTGTTAGTTAAGATAATGAATAATAATATTTGGTGAAATTTGTTATTGTCACTAAATAATGATTATATAATAATTATTAGACATTGTTCCTATACTGTTACTGTTACTGGTAGTAATATTTTTTAGCTACAGGCCATACCCCATATATAGCATGATAGACAGAGAGAAGTCAGTGTTAAGACATTATTTCATGTTAAAAGTGTGGAGTTCAACGCCTCTCTTTGTCTTGCCAGAGCCGAGACATTAATTAATTCAATCCCCCAAGCTAGGAATGAACCTAAAACTATCGTATTTACAGTTAGGCATTTAAACTTTAAATACAACATATATATTCTATATAGAGAAGCTTAGAAGAATAAATCAAAAAGGATAGAGGAAACAGAGTGTTAAGACATTCCATCTCCCTCCCACGTTACGCCCAATTTCAAAATATTCTGTGAAGAAAATCGGAACTCAACCGACGCTTACTTACATCCAACAAATATTTAAAAAAACAACTTCTTTTTTTTTCAGTTCTTATCGCCAGTTTAGTGGTCGCGTCTTGCGCACAAATCGAAGATCCATGCAAAACAAAATCTCGTATAGTGGGCGACGACAAGTACTGTGACAAATACTGGGAGTGCGACGGCGGTCAGTCTGTTCAGTATGATTGTCCCAATGGCCTCGTCTTCGCGGGGAAGCACCGGGGAGTGACTGAGGGATGCGACTACCCCTGGAGATCGAATTACTGTGAATACCCTAAAGTACAGATAAGTAAGTGTTTTTGGAAACTCATTAATAAAATAACATTTGAAAATTATCATCAAACATTCGAAATTAATCATAAATCAGTTTATTTCAAAATATGCATATGAATTATGTATATGACAACAATTGTATTGACGTTATAATAATATGTCTTTTCACTTCACTCTTTGATCTGTAAATATTTTGATTTGTTCTCGTATAAAAGCTGAAGAGTATTCATCCTGGTCGGTTTCCAAGAGGCCCGGGTTCAAGTCCCGCTACGTTCAAATTTTTATACGTTTTCTAAATAAGTATTCTAAATAAGTAGTATTCATCCACTTCAAATATCCCAATAAAGAGCTCGTCATATAAAATCATATCCTGACGAAGTAATAAATTTACAACTTTTGATTTAGTTATCATATTCATATATCATCAAGCTAATTCTCCCCAACCTTCCCCTCAGACCCACCAATCGGTACAGAACATTGCGACTGGCTGTACGGCATCTTCGGACACGAGACATCCTGCACTCGCTACTGGACCTGCTGGAACGGAACAGCCACTGAACAACTGTGTATCGGTGGACTCCTCTACAATGAAAACGCTCATTCCTGTGACTGGCCCGAAAATGTAGATGGCTGTCAGAAACATCGTAAGTTTTTAATTATTGTTATGATGGCTGTAAGTGTAAACAAATAAATGTAATATCTATTCACCCATACTTCTATACTAATATTACTAAGCTGAAAAAATTGTTTGATAGAACGCTCAAATCTCAGTAACTAATGGTTCAAATTGAAAAAACATTTTAAACTTAAATATTCCAATAGTTTATCGAAGTACATCACATTAATCGTTTCAATGCACGTGCCAAGACGCATGTAAAGTCAATGGTTAAATCTATTACAGTCATTGGCAACTTAAAAATGCTTGACAGCAAATTAATTATTAAAAAGAATTTACTAAAAGAGATACTTGTAAATAAAACGAGTCCGTTAGCAGTTTAAAATTAAAATAAATTACCTATGTAGATATTTACCATCATTTTATTGAAACAGGGTATTTAATTTCTCAGAATTCGCTTTGACATCCGTCTGTCAACTTAGCTTTCAAAGCATACTAAGTTGTGTGTCTTCCGCACACAACTCTTAGAGAAGACAACGGAAATTATAGTAAATATTTAAAAAATCTACATACTCTAGTAAAAAATGTCTTGTTAAGGTTTTCGTTAAACATTTAAAAAAAATACAGAGTTATAGCTTTATCGCAAACGAAATGTACAGAACCTGTATTAAATATTGAGCTTATAATGTTCAATTAATATCCTAATGAATTTTTAAATTATTTATATAAAGAAATAAAAATTGAGGCCGGTCGTGGCGCAGCGGCACGAGATGTGACTGCAAAACCGACTGGTTGTGGGTTCGATCCCCACTCGAGGAGATGAAATATTTACTTAAATTTATATTTCCTTTTCTTCGCTCTGGTATCGAGGTTAAGCGCGGCGTTGAGTTCTGCCACTCAACACGCAATGCCTCCAGAATTCGGCAGAAAGTGGGGAACGGAGTGTCTTAACACTAGGTTCCCTCTGCCTACCCTGCTGTGTGCGGGGGGTACAGCGTGAAGCTAAAAAAAAAAAAAAAAGAAATAAAAATTAAACGTTTAACAACTTCCAGAGCTTGCAATTTTACCATATTTCTTCCAAAAAAATGTTGTTTCAGCTTCATGCTGAATCCTGCATATAGCAGGGTAAGCAGATGGAACACAGTGTTAAAACACTCCATTCCCTACATTCCGCTGAATTTTCGAGGCATTGCATATTAAATGGCGGAACTAAACACCGCGTCGCGCCTTTGTACCAGGATGAAGTTTCCGCCGAGTGGAGATTCAAACCCACAACTATCGCTTTACAGTCACAATGAACTTGCGCTACGACAGCCAAAAATATTGTTTATAATGATTTGATGGATGCCGACCTCTATCACATTTTTTATCCGACAACGCTACCCTAATATATTAACATTTACAATACCCCAGGGGCGTAAAAATAAATTCCCTGACAACATCCATTGATTGATCCATTATAGTAATGATATAATGTAATGGTATAATGTATGTATGCCTTATTACCGAGTGTTGCCACTTTATGTGATGGATCTTGTGACATTTCGAATACTTTCACTTTAATTACTTATCACGGATGACTAATATTGGTCAGAGGCGATGTGGCGCAGGGTCACCAGCGTGTGACTGTAAATGCGAGAGGTTGTCAGTTGGATTCCCTTTCGAGCAAATGAAATATTTAATATTTTTATTTTCTCGTGTAACGAGGCAAAGCGTGGCGTTGAGTACCTCCACTTTATATGCAATGCCGTCTCACTTTCCGCCGAATTTAAGAGGCATTGAGTGTCGAATAGTAGAACCCAACATCGCGCTTCGTCTCGTTACCAGAACAAGGAAATGAACATATTATATATTCTATTTTTGTCTATTTTATAAGGGCATCGCTTATGCCCTGCACCACGACTGGCCTCTATGTGAACTAAAATAACGTGCACAAACTCATTTCTATAGAAGAAAACGAGTAATATATATAAAAACCGCTGCAATACGTCCAATAGAGTTATCTTCGCTTTAAATAAGAAGTCAGTTCACGTCCCATAATCTTCGAAGGATCTCGGAACATAGTAGATTCAATTACTGATTCAATGGATGGATCAACAATACTCATTGTTGGACGTCTTGGTATTTCTTCCAAGATTTGTATGGAAGCCATATACTTATATTCTCCGAAATAATAGACTTTTATAAGCGATTTTTAAACAAGAGAAGACTATTAATGCAATAATATATGATTATACTATTTATACTATATAGTACTAATATAATAAAGTTGAAAGATTGGTTTGGTAGAACGCGTTAATCTCGGAAACTGCTAGTTCAGTTCAGTTCAAATCTTTTGTGTCAATTAATATATTTTTTGAAGATGGCCATGGATTAATGAGAATGTATGGCTTAGTGGTCAGAGCGCCTGGTCGGTTTCCAGGAGGCGCGGGTTTGAGTCCCGCTACGTTCAAATTTTTATACATTTTCTAAAGTATGGCCACATCAAGTTGATGCAACCCACTATACCGACTGACAGATTAAACATGGATATTTAAAGCTTACTTAACTATTTTGGGTAACATATCTCACAGAAAACATAATATATAAAAAACATATTTTAATTAGTTGTAAAATAATTTGAATTTATACTAATTTTTACGCCTATTTCCTAGGCCTTAACCTCAGGTTTAATAAATTCAGCTCATAAAATATTAATAATAATAGCCTTTCCCCAAATTCCAGCTCTCTGTAACGAAGATCCCAACGGCAACGTGCCCCTCGGCAAGTCCTGCAACAGATACTGGCAGTGCCAAGGTGGATATCCTCGTCTCCAGCGATGCCCAGCGATGTTGGTGTTCGACAGACGCTCGCTGAGATGCGTAGTGCCACCGACTGAGGAATGCGACGTTCCGACTACTACACCAGCCCCTGTTGATGCTGAGGAGGAACTGAGACAGGTTTGATATTGAAATTTGTTGATTGATTTTTTTTATTTGGTCATTAAAGTCCGGCGTAGGCTACAAAGAGGGGAATGGGGTGTCAGAATATTTAATTATAAAAAAAATATTTAACTTAACTTAACTTAGCTTCACGCTTTATCCCTTGCGGGGTAGTCAGAGAGAACGGAGCCCCAAACGCTACGGTAAAAAATATTTAAACTATATTATTAATAAAAAATATATTATTAATATTTATTTTCGTTTGACTTAACGAACCTAACTGCATAATAACTGATTTTTTTTAATAGACAACAAAACAGCGAAAGATTTCTAACTAACCTACTTTATCACAATCATTAAAAAAATACATAAAATGTCTAAACACTATATAATAAATAATAATACAAACCTTGACCATCGTTATTTCTCCATTTACATAACAAAATGTTGACTTCACAAACCATTAGTGGAAAGATAGCACACCTGGACCGAAACCCTAAATTCATCCGAACGATTGAATCCACGATAACTGGTCGCCTTCGTTGCGACAGTACAATGTATATAAAGTGAATAAGCAATGGATATTTGCTTTTGTATTATATTTAAATTAATTGAATTTACTTATATGAATAGTTAATATCTATTTTATCTCAATAGTTATCTACGGATGCAAAATCTTATTTTAATCTTTATATAATATGTATGAGGCCGTCGTGGCCCAGGGGCACAAGGGTGTGACGCGACGGTTGTGGGTTCGATCCCTACTCGAGGAAATGAAATATTTACTTAAATTTATATTTCCATTTCTTCGCTTTGGTGTCCAGGCTAAGCGCGGCGTTGAGTTCTGCCACTCAACACGCAATGCCTCCAGAATTCGGCAGAAAGTGGGGAACGGAGTGTCTTAACACTAGGTTCCCTCTGCCTACCCTGCTGTGTGCGGGATATAGCGTGAAGCTAATTTAATTTATTTATTTTTTTAATATAATATGTATCTTTATATAACAGTTAATAAGAAAAAAGATCAAAAATAATTTTATTTTAATTTCCTAGCGAGATTTCTCAAAAAAAAGCGGTAATCAGGGAACGGAGTGTATTAACCCTAGGCTTCCTTCTGCCTATATACTTTTTTTTATATCAAAAAGTTTAAGTACAACCATTCATGCAATATTTTATATATTTCAGGCACAATAGAAACGTATAGCTTAAACCGCTAAAACGTTAGAGGCTCGGGACTTCAATATGTAGCTAATAAAAATTTGAAATAATTAAAAAACAGTTTTGTTTATTTTTAAATAATTATGTTATAATATATATAATATATTATAATAATTATTAAATTATGCTTATATGATGAACTCTATTTTCCTTTTTATTTCTGCAAAAAAGTATTATAATTAAAAAAACACATATTAAATAGTGCTTCTTGTTACAGAGCCCCCCACATCAATCGAAGAGGCCTTCCCACAACGAATACCAAGAATCTCAAGGCCAAAGTCGTCAGAGGACTAGAAACTAGAATATAATATACGTTTATATTATATAATATAAGTATGTCTATATATAATAATATAGTACTTCATGGGCATAATCTAAGATTACCAAATTTTCAAACAGAAGTTATTTACCTACAACATATAATATTATAGGAAAATAATGTTTGTTTGTTTTTTTATTGTATTTTTTATTTTAATTTAACTGACACTCAAAATCATGAATTTGCAGTAAATACTATTTAAATTTAAATTAGTGAAAATATTTATATTCTAATATTAAAATTAAATGTACTTTAGTGATACCACTGTAAAAAGTTCTATCAAAGAAATACTCATATCAGCCGTTAATTTAAGAAAAATATCAGCTTCCATTGGTTTAGTCAAGTTTAGTTTAAGTTTATATTGTTCTAATTTTAAGGTAATATTAAATATAATTTACAAAATTTCAATGTTTTATTTACTTACAGTTAAAAGAGTTATGGTAGTCAAATTTTAATTAACCCTTTTTAGCCAGTTTCACTCTTTGATTTTTTTAAACATCGCTAATTTTAAAATTCTTGAAACATTGTTGAAAATAACAATTGCTGTTTTTAAATATAATTTACAATTAAATTATGCATATTTTACTTAAAAATATTGGAAAAAAATAATTTAGTATTACTTCATTTTGATACACAAACTATCAAACTGAAGTTAGTAAACATTATTACACACATCCTACAAAAGCAACGAGTTGCAATTTTCATCTGTAATAGGGTCAGTCCCATAAGGGTGGAATTCCACCTTTTATTCTCCTTTTATTCTGTCAAAGTTCATTAAGTTTGGGATCGGGTGAAACGGTCCGCTCTATAATATTACACGCGGCGTACCGAAAACAGAATGCTATAGAGAAATTGTTATTATCTACTTTATCGTTTTGTGTCCTGGGGATTTTTTTCTAATTCTACTTTAAATTTTTTATATAGATAAGTATGAAATAACTTATGTATAATTTAAATTGAATAATTTCAACTAAAAACTGTTTACACCATTAAGAAAACTTTTGATAATGCAAAAGAAAAAATGCAGAAGAATAAGAAAATTTCCGAGCCAACTTAACCACTATGGCTTTATTGAATATATGTAGAATATATATATAGAATCCATATAATAAAAAAAATGTTTAAATGTAATAGAAGCATATCATTTTATAAACACAATCAGCAATTAAAAGCTAGGATTATGTTGCTATCTATGAATGTGATAAGAACTAAATTAAAACTATTTACTCTACAATCGTAGCACCACTTATAAGTAACAAGTCTACTAAATTATATAAAATCTTTAGTTATAATGTTAAATTATATATATTTTGATATATTTTTTAATAATATAGAAACTATTCAATATTAGCTATAAAAACAATCTTGCTAGAGATTTTGATTTTTCATAGTGTAGTGTAGTATTACAAATCAAATCCTTTCATTTGATTTGACTCACATTTTTTCTCAACCCACCTAAAAATGCAGTAAGGTCGTGTAAAAAATTGTTAACCGCCATTTTGTTGTGGCGGCCATTTTAAATTAACAACAATATGTTATGTAATTTTATGGTCATGTCATCGAAACTGAAGTCGTAATACAAATATCATCTCAATTGGACACTGGGAAGTGGGTCAAATTAAATTAAATTTGGATTTGACATATATTACACGGCATAAACTAACACGGCTATTCAAATAAAAGCTTAGATAAAAATATATTTCAGTATGTTAACACCATCAGGGAACAGAGTCCGTCCATACACGTAATGGACGTGAGTTCGATTCTTATAAACGAGATTTTTTTCAAATCATACCTAAGGAACTACCGGAAGAAAAAAAGAGGCAGATTAAAAGAAAAACGTTCGGTGATGTCAGATCCAATAAATAATATTTAATTTTTAGAATAATATTTCACTTTCAGAAATATTCTAGCACCAGAAAAGATTAAAAGTTATTATCGACAATACCGTATGTAGATAGTGCAGCTTTTACATGCGCCAGAAGACTCGACTAGAGATCGTTTTCAAAGAGAGAGCTCATGCTTCTACGATTTATATGGGAATCGTATTCTTAAAATTTTGTGTGTGTATATTTTATCTACTATGTAGAAAAAATATGTTTTTTTTTATTTATTACAATTTTTCATATTAAATACTTTTTATAGTTCCTATTTAATAGCAATTTATTGAGTAAAAATAATCGAAAATAATCGAAAAACAAAACACCCTGTCGTTTTGTCCGTATTTCCAAGTATATACAGTTAATCACTTTTATACTCAATTTTGTGCTAAAAATAAAATGTTTTAGTTTGCTATTAATAAAAGTAATCTCAAGTAACCTTTCGTGTCCCAAGGTAACTATATATCTAATTTGGATTAACCAGCTAATGGAATACGAAATTTAGAGCATTTTTATTTTTTATACTAGCTATATTCTGTAACTTCGTTGGTATGGACTTTTCAACTTTTGTCACAATATTTCCACTGTCTGTTTTTTATTGAATATTGGGCCCAAAATTATATTTGGGCTCATGGTCCATATTTTAATTTTTTTTTTATAAAATATATTTTTGACATAATTTTACTCTTTAAAGCAGACAAATGAAAATTCATTCAAATTAAATAAATTAATCCTCCTAGTCAACATCGAAACCATATCAAATCAATCAACTTCACGCTGTATCCCGCACACTGCAGGGTAGGCAGAGGGAACCTAGTGTTAAGACACTCCGTCCCCTAATTTCTGCCGAATTCTGAAGGCATTGCGTGTTGAGTGGCAGAACTTAACGCCGCTCTTTGCCTCGACACCAAATACAAAAATCTACATACGACACTTTTATGTACTGCAATATAGACTTAACAATTTATATGTTATAAAAAAACTTTCTCTCACTTTCATATTTATACTTATAAAATCTTGAGCTAACTTTGTAAACGTATTCGTTAAATTCACTTCATTCGGATAACTTTCTGAAACTTGTATAGTGCTCGTCTGTGAAAAAAATATACTTTCTTAAAGCATTGATTAACACTTTTCTTTAAGTTTCACGCTTTATCCCTTGCGGGAAAGAATAGAACACGAAACGATACGGTCAATGTATCCTTCACTGTCATCGACCTCTCCTCCTCTCGTCCTCTTGTCCTCCGGAGAGTTCTAACGTTTTTTACCCAAATCTCCTATACTAATATTACCCAATGTACCTACGTATTATATATAACGATATCTACTATAAGTGTAACAGAATTTGTTATATGATAATACGATGAAAAATTATATATATTTCATTTCTTCGCTTTGGTAACGAGACAAAACGCGGCGTAAAGATCCGCATCTCAACAAATTCTGTTCTCTCCGCCTACCACGCCACATGCGGAATAGTGCGTGAAACTGGAAAAAAATAAGTTATATTATACTAAAACTCAACGCCGCTGACTAAATAGACTGTGAATTAAAATTATTTGTAATAAATCTTTAACTTTGATTAAGCTTGCAACGAGGTAATCCATAGATTAAAACCAAAAATTAAACGTCTTAATATAACTTAAAGCCTTTAAAACAGACCGGTTGCCGATTTAATACCAATCTGTGAGATCCACCAAAGAAGTGGAACGCTTTACAGATCTTCCAGAAACTTCCGAAGTTCCACCGCTAACGGTAAAAGTTTTCCATCTTACAATACGCAAACAAGAAAAGATAAATTTCCGCTTTTAATGGACGTTTACGCTGAAATCATATTTTATGAAGATAGGAACTTTTCTTTGTAGGAGATACTTGTGAAGTACCTATGTAACTTTCAATCGTTTAGTTGGTTCATTATATGTAATAGAATTGATTTTATAGGAAAAGCTATGGGTTGTATGGGTTGAGCCAGTCGTGGCGCAGGCGCACAAAGTGTGACTGTAAAATCGACTGGTTGTGGATTCGATCCCCACTCGGGAAATTGTAATATTTATTTACATTTATATTTTCATTTCTTCGCTCTAGTTTCGAGGCAAAGCGCGGCGTTGAGTTCCGCCACTCAACATGCATTGCCTCCAGAACTCGGTGGAAAGTATGAACGGAGTGTCTTAACACTAGGTTCCCTCTGCCTACCCTGCTATGTACGGGATACAGCGTGAAGTTGATTAATTGATTGATTGTAATACAGTTATGGGTGTGGAAGTAGTTTGTGATGTGAGACAGTCATAAGTCGAGCCTTGTAATACGATAGAGTGGCGCAGCTAGTTGTGGCGCAGGGGCACGATTGTGCCACTGTAAACGCTACAGGTTGTGGGTTCGATTCCCACTCGACGAAATAAAATATTTAATATGTTGCTTGCCACACAACACGCAATGCCGCCAGGATTCGTTCGCCTGAAATTCACAAGTTCACGTGAACAAAGTTCGGGTGACGACTGTTCATTTGCATGACGTTAACAGAAAAATGTGCTTTCATTGCAATGAATATTCATTATGTTTTTTTTAATATTTTTAGATACGCCAATATCATGTATTATATAAGTAAAAATCAGCTTCACCGTGTATCCCGCACACAGCAGGGTAGGCAGAGGGAACCTAGTGTTAAGACACTCCGTCCACTTTCTGCCGAATTCTGGGGGCATTGCGTGTTGAGTGGCAGAACTCAACGTCGCGCTTAGCCTCGACACCAGAGCAAAGAAATGGGAATATAAATTAAAGAAAATATTTCATCGTCTCGAGTGGGGATCGAACCCACAACCAGTCGATTTTACAGTCACACTTCGTGCCGCTGCGCCACGACTGGTCTCCTGCAGGCAGACATATAATAAAAAAATTATATAGTACACTTAATGGAGTATAAATAGAAAACCTCACTTTAGAGATAATTAATCACGTCGCGTTGTTTAAACATAACAAAATACATATATCACAGTATTTCACCATATTTACAGATCGGTCGACTATGCGGTCGCCCTGAAGTTAGTTACAGACGGCTACGCAAATTTGATTTTAGTTCAGGAAGCCAAACTTCAGGGCTGTAAAAAGTGAATAAACTCTCTCTCTTTGTCTAAGCAAAACAAGTAAAAAACAATATTAGTTAATATAGATATATTTATATTTTATTCCACATGTAGGATAATACTATAATAGTTTTTTTTATCTGCATCGTAATTTTGTTGCTATTTTTGTTTAATTTATGCCAAATTTATATTTTTAGCATAATTTGCACTTCATTACGTTGATAGATAAAGGTAAAGAACTCCTAATAAAATCCAAAGATTATCAATAAAAAGTAGTAGTAGGTCCTATTAATCCATGTTAACTAAAAAAAAAACAATTAAAAATTACAACTTAGTTCTATTATTATTTAATTTTAAATGTATAGAGCATAGAAAGCAAATAATATTTTAAGAAATATGCCGCTATTTCTAATTATATGGAATGAGCTCAAGAAGTTTGTAAAGACTACAGACATACATATGTAAACATGCGTTTGCAATGCTTCTGTGAATTCGCGGGCAAAGCCGCTATCGGGACTCTAAACTAAATATTAACATTACACGCATATAAAAACGTTTAATATTAGCAATTACTACTCCGCACTATAAAAAAATTCTACTATGTATTTTTTTTTTAAATATTCATCTAGATACTTATGAAGATATAACATAGTTACATATATAATATACATTCAGCCAAGTTTTAACTCAATCGTGTGATTGAGTTGAAGACTTTCCTTTTATATATTTCATTTTAATCTAATAAGTTTAGGTGACTTTAGTTTAATATTTTTTATTTGCAAGTATATTTATATAAAACAATGAAAAGTACTTACTTCTGTGTGTGCAGGACAAATGCGTTATACTAAAAAATATGTACTTAATATAATTTTACACAAATATTTGATTGTACATACTGTACTGTTGATTTAAATTCTATTGATTGAAGAGTGCCTAATATTTTTATTCAAAAATAAAGTCAAAGAGTTTATTCAAGATAGAGTAGTATCAACTGCCAAAACAGAATACCAAAAAGGTAAAACTAGATTCACGTCACGTCCTGAAAATAAAAAAAAGGAATAAATATATAAAAAATTTTGGCCAATCGTGGCGCAGGGGCACATAGTGTGACTGTAAAATGGACTGGTTGTGAGTGCGATCCGCACTCGAGGAAATAAATTATATTTATTTACATTTATATTTTCATTTCTCCGCTCTGGTGTCGAGGCAAAGCGCGGCGGTGAGTTCCGCACTCGACACGCAATGCCTCCAAAACTCGGCGGAAAGTGGGAAACGGAGTGTCTTAACATTAGATTGCCGCTGCCTACCCTGCTGTGTAAGGGATATAGCGTGAAGCTGATTTTTTTTTTCATATTAAAAATTTAATTATAAAATCATACATACAAAAAAATCCTAAAACCAATAAATCTTACGTAACGTTAGTTAGGTTGTGCCGTTGTACCAGTTCAATCGTTCAGTATTTACTTATTTAGTTATATTACATACCGCGCTCACAGGCAGTGGTGTGATTCATTCTGCCGGTATTTATTATATAATAATTTATATATTTAATTCATTTTGCTAAACTTGCAATATTTTCTCAATTTCTTTGTTATTGAAATTAACATTTATTTTTTTATTTAAATTTCTCAACGATTTTTAAAATCTTGATAATCAACAATCTAATGTCACATATGTCAAATATTTTCAAGTAGCGATAGGTAACTCCATATTATCATTTAATATGTAAATGATTATTGCTACATATAATCCTTAATGAAACGTAAATACAATGACATTTTAAAATACTATAAGCTTGCCGCGTCACTTTCATAGATTGTTTATATTTAGATAAGCATCTCTCGTGGTTTGTTATAATATTATATTCTACTTTATCATGTATAGGTGGAGACGTCTTCTTAGTACAATAAAACAAAATTGTGTAAAAGATCAAATTATAAATACGAAACGTAATTTGAGTTTAAATATGAGTGACAAATTCAAGTTACCTGCCCGCTATGGTGCCGGCGAAAAAAGTGTGTGGTAAGTGTTGTGAACTGTTAAAAAAAATTGTTATTTCTATTAAATCATTGCCAACCCGTTTGTCTTTGTTATATTATGTAACATTACAATACAAACTAGAACAACATTGATAATGGTATCACTGTGTATTTATAAATAAAATGTAAATGAAGATGTAAAAAAAATATTTAACTAAATAATTAAAAAGTCTTATCTCTATTACTATGCTGAAACATATTTATACTATTAGTATAAATATACATATGTTATATTAAACATAACATAAGTTTAAGTATCAAATAAAACCAAACTTTATTTTAATATGAAAGTTTATACTTAAAATAATATCTTTAATTCCATATAAATGCAAATTAGTTAAACTTTGTTTAGTCTACAAAGTTGAATTATTCTTAGATTTTATACTAATTGACCTAAGAATATTCTTGGGTAATTAATTATAGGCCTTTCTTTCAAATCACATTCTTAAGAATAGAAAAACTGAGGCCATCATGTTGTAGCAACTCAATGTCTTACTGTGAACACCACAATTGTGGATTTGATTTTCTTGCTCTGGTAATAATGTGAGGTGTTCAATAAAAACAATAAAAATGGTGAATGTAGAAAAATCCTGCTATACTGCATATAGCAGAGTCAACGAAGGTTAATAAAATGCATATTACATTATTATAGTCCAAGCAGACTGGAATCTGCAAGTAGCACAAATAGTTTATTATTTATTAATAGTATTCTACTAAAAAAAATACTTTTTTCATATAAGAAGCATTTTAATATCATAAAATTATTTTCCAGGGTGGAATATATTCAACTTGCCGCTGATTACAAGCCAGCAGTTAATCTTGGCCAAGGATTCCCAGATTATCATGCACCAGATCATGTTCGGAAAGCACTATCTGACATTGCTATTGGTGAAAATCCTTTACTCAATCAGTACACAAGAGGATTTGTAAGTGAATTGTTCTCTACTACTTTTATAGAGACTATTGAAGGCACAAATGTTTGACTGTAACTCAGTGGTTTTGGGTTCCATATTCATTTATAAGAAAGAATTATTTAATATTTTGCTTTCTTCACTCTCGTAACAAGGCAAGCATTGAGATATGCCAACACAAAATTTGACAAGTGTAGAATGGAGTGCCTTAATGTTAAGTTCTATATACTGTATACATTAAACTGGCATTATATAAAAAAAAGAAAAAAAGTTGAATTTTTTTTTTTATATAAATTAACTTCATTATATATTTATTTGTTAACAGGGTCACCCACGATTGGTACAAAACCTAGCTAAAGTATATTCCCTGTTGATTGGTAAAGAATTAGATCCAAATAATGAAATATTGGTAACTAGTGGTGCTTATGAAGCTCTCTTTTCAGCTATTTTAGGTAAGCAATACTTTTATTAAATAGTAGCTGTTACTGTACTAGTGGCACAATCTATATACATAAAATAATGCATTAATTGAGGGTACAGTGTGATCGGTGAGTCATGGACACTCTGAAGTTAGAGAATGGTGTGTTTTGACACTAAATTTTTCTCTCTACCCTTCGAAGGGGCACAAGTGTGTGACTAACGTGACGGTTGTGGGTTTGATCTCTTGAAAAATTCGGCGGAAAGTGAGGAATTGAGTGTCTTAACACTAGGTTAACTTAACTTTATTTTACTTATTTAGTTATATAAATATGTATAGTTAGTCTAAAACAAAAACTATTTTCCTTCTCATGTAAAAAATAAATCTAAAACACACAAACTATTTATAAGAAGCGATATATAATACGACCGTTGCTCTAAAATCTTATGAAAGAGACTTCCGGGGAAAAGGGGAAGGATGGCGACCCTTACTCACGATAACCTTTTGCCATTACATCCAAATATCTATAGCGGTCAATTGTCAATGGGAGTAACGCACTCACGTTTGTTTTTATATTTTATGTTGCACAATAATTATGTAATTTATATTTCCATTTCTTCGCTCTGGTGTCGAGGTAAAGCGCGGCGTTGAGTTCTGCCACTCAACACGCAATGCCTCCAGAATTCGGCAGAAAGTGGGGAACTGAGTGTGTTCACAATGTTCCCTCTGCCTACCCTGCTGTGTGCTGTATGTGCTGCTGTGATACAGCGTGACGCTGATTTTGATATTTCCGTCGTATTAGACGAAATGTGGCGTTGAGTTACGCAAAATCCAATCACCAATGAACAGTGGATGATGCGTGGTCACGGATTGTCTTAATCCTCTGTCTACCCTACTTGCGGGATAAAGCGTGAAACTTAACCGAGTGTACAGCGTGATGCTAAAAAAAATCTTATTCCAGGCCACGTGGACGAAGGAGACGAAGTCATTGTAATAGAACCATTCTTTGATTGTTACGATTTTATGATCAGATCTGCGGGAGGAGTACCCAAGTTTATTGCTTTAGCACCTGTAAGTACTTCATTATTTTACGTTTATTTTTTATTGAGCATAATAATTGTGAGCAAATTATTAAATTATATTAATAACTAGCGTCCCGACCGCGGCTTCACCTGCTAAATCACCAAAGCATTCGTGTTTTTTATATACAGGGTGGAAGAGGCAGCGCTCCATTTACGGAAACAGCTTCTTCTTCTTCTTCTTCCTGGCATTAGTCCCGGCTTTTGCCAGGGTCTGCCTTCCTACTTAACCTACTCCACTTTGCACGGTCTTTAGCGTCCTCGGTGGTTAGACCATTGGCTCTCATGTCCTGCTTCACGACATCCAACCAGCGCTTCCTTGGGCGTCCGAGAGGTCTCACTCCAGGGACTGACATAGCAAGGCACTTGTATCCGACATAGTTCCTAGGCCGGCGCGTAATGTGACCAAACCATCTCAGGCGACGCTCTTGGAGCTTATCCGCTACGTCACGGACTCCAAGAGTACCTCGAATGAATGTGTTGCGTATGCGGTCAGACCGCGTTACGCCGCACATCCACCTCAGCATCTTCATTTCCGTGACGTGAAGCTCTTGAGTGTGCCGAGATAGTGCTGGCCAACATTCGCTGCCGTATAAAAGAACCGGTCGGATGATGCTCTTGTATATCAGACCCTTAAGTTTGGGCGGTATCCTGCGATCGCAGACCACACCAGTGACCTCCCGCCATTTGAACCAAGCAGCGCTTATCCGGCTATAGACATCGTGATCGATGCCTCCAGACTCGTGCATAACGGATCCAAGGTACCTGAACTTTTCCGACTTAACGGCTGGTTCAGGACCTATACGGATAGTGCTCGAGTCCGGGCTCCCGCAGGCCATGTACTCGGCCTTCGACACATTTAGTTTAAGACCGCCGTTCTCAAGCGTACCCTTCCACAGGTTCACTTTACGCTCCAGCATCAGTCGGTTCTCGTCAATGAGTGCTATATCATCGGCATACATCATCAGCCATGGAGGCTGGTCTTGGATGTGAGCCGAGACAGTATCGAGCACCACATTGAATAAGAACGGACTAAGAGCCGAACCCTGGTGAACCCCTACTGTAATCGGGAAGGGTTTAGTGTCGCCAACAGCAGTCCTAACCATAGAAGCGGAATCGTGGTACATGTCTCTGATAATCTCAATATAGGCTTCAGGGATCCCTTTGGATCGCAATGCCCACCAGATACACTGACGAGGCACACAGTCTTCAGGAGAGTTGGATTGCTGCCACTTCTTAAAGGCATCCTTCTTTTCACGAGTCACCTCCTGCACCTTGTCATTCCACCACCATGTCTCCCTGTCGATGACACGTCCTCCTCTGGAAAGGCCAAGAACTCGCCTGCCTGCCGCAATGATTGCCGACTGAGCTCGATCCCAAGCATCCTGAGCAGTCTCGGTGTTAGTCGAAAGATTATGACTTTTCACCTCTGCCAGGAAGTCGGTCTGCATCGGTCCATTCAGCAACCACCACTTGATCCGAGGCCTACGTTTCTCGGCTACTTTATTCTTCGGAGTGACGTTAAAGTCCATGACAAGAAGACGATGTTGGGCCGTTAGGCTTTCGCCTGGAATGACCTTACAGTTAGTTACCCTGCCCATATGACACCGTCTGGTCAATAAGTAGTCTATTTGAGTTGAGTGGGACCCGCTCTTATACGTGATAAGATGCTGAGGGTTCTTTTGGAAGAACGTATTCACGACGGCCAGATCAGACGCAATACAGGTTCTGAGAATATTTTCTCCCTCTGTATTGCGAAGACCGTGCCCAAAACCCCCGTGAACACGTTCATACGGCTCAGCAGCCTTACCGACGTGACCGTTCAAGTCCCCCCCAACTAAGACCACTTCGGTGGACGGTACAGCAAGTAGCACCTCTTCATACTGCTCCCAGAATGTCTCCTTTTCGGACGCGCTACATCCCGCCTGGGGAGCATAGACACTGATTAAGTTTTGTGGTAACGCCCTCAATCAGTACCCTTACTCGCATCAGGCGGTCGCAGCGACGGTCAACTTCAAGAAGCCCATTCTGAAGCTCTTCAGAAAGCACTACCGCCACACCGTTGCTACCGGAAGGTGACCCAGTGTATATAAGCCGGTAACCCTGCCCGATGTTACGGGACTTATTGCCCTTCCAGCGAGTTTCCTGGAGGAAAGCACACTGGACCCGACGTCTCATGAGTACATCTGCGAGTTCCCTGCATCGTCCGGTTAGAGAGCCAATATTCCACGTTTCAAAGCGGAGTTTCCGTCTGGGTACTAACGTCTTTAGCCGTGTCCGTACTTGACACGGTAGCCCTTGCCCACTTGTCGCAGGTGTAGGGCGACGTGCCTGCGCGTCGTTTTGCGGCGACGCCCTAGTCGTACCCAGTCTTTGCGTAGTTCGTTCCATATTCTGGCGAGTTGTGGTTTTTAATGAAGCGATTGCCATCTGACCTCCAAAACCCCTATGTGGGGAGAAACCGGGGGGAGAGGAATAGGATAGATAGAAAAGGGGAAAGGATGGGCAAAGGGAGAGGGTAGGAAAAGGAGGAGATTAAAAGAAGGGGACACCACTTTTATGGACTGGACGGAGGTTATAACAAGTGGTGGCTCGAGGATCCGGGGTCGCGTACCCGTATGCCCAAGAACAAATATCGGACAGATATTAGTCAGGACACCCTCTGGATACCGATTTACGGAAACAGCATATAGGGTAAAATATTTCAAACCTATACCTAAAGAAATTAATCAAGATGGCTCAACAGTTTGGACGTAGGATTTTTTTTTCATTTCACGATTTTTATCCATACCTGTATTTCGTGTGACGCGATTACGTATAGATCCCAATAACATAAACACTTACTACTACAAAATTACTACTAAAGGTTAAACAACTTGAACTTTATCGCCAATACATACGAGTCGATTTCGAAATGAGGCGTGTGCGGCGGTGTTCCTTTGATAGGTTTACGTGTGCGTGCGTTATCCTTACAAATGGCGTTTTGTTTTAAAATGACAATTTTATTATTTATTTTGTTTGAAAAAAAAACTTTTTCATTTTTGGGAATTTATTTTTTTCTGAATTATATTAGGCTTTTATAGAGTAGTTAAAACTGTGATTTCATTTAATGTGGTGCTGACACTTCCACATAGTATATACATACTATACTACTGTAGTGTACTTATATAGACTATTAATATGAAAGTAGTAGCGTTTTGGCGTTTTGGAAATAAAAAAGTATAACTTAACACTATACTTAAAAACAATAAGATACTTTACATTAAGACATTTCGTCCTCCATTTTCCAGAAGAAATAATTAAAACTAGAATCTGGAGGCGTTGAGTGTCGAATGTCAACGCTGCGCTTTGCCTTGTTACCGAAGCGAGGAAATGAAAATAATAAAGATTTAATTTCCTTGAGTGGAAATCAAACCCACAACCTGTCGCGTTAACTGTCGCACGCTCCTGCCCCTGCACTACGACCTCTATATAGAGTGTTTTTGTCAGCACCACTTTGAATGAAACCACAGTTTTAACTACTCTATAAAAGCCTAATGAGAATAAATTTAAATTATATTTAAATTTTAAACTTGTGATGCCTAAAACATACATAACATACCGGAAAGCGATTTTGGCTTGATGGTTGAGGATTCAGTCCCCATTCAGGGGACTTTTTTTCTCAGTTATATTAGTAAAAGTGGGGTGCTGAGTGTTGAGCCTTACCAACATTCAGTGTTATAAGGCTCTCTTAAAATAAATAAATATATGTTGTTTGACTAATCAATACTATATTTTTTAAGATTAAAAGAAAAGAATAGAAATTATATATTTCGAAAGATAATTTAGGCGGTTTTTTTATAATATTTATTCTATCCTCAATGTGGTTTTCTACTGTCAATAAAGAATTTTTTTTTTCCTTTTGCCACAGAAATCATCAAAATCTCAAATGACATCAGCCGATTGGGTGTTAGATGAAAACGAATTGGCTTCGCTTTTCTCCGATCGTACTAAAATGATAATACTAAACACCCCCCACAACCCCCTGGGGAAGGTCTTTAGTGCCCAAGAATTGGAAGTTATAGCGAATTTGTGCAAGAAACATAATGTTATATGTTTATCTGATGAGGTCTACGAGTGGATGGTGTACGAACCGAACAAGCATATACGGATTGGTAAGTGGGTTTGTGTTTTATGGAGTTTGGTACGGGTTCAATTTTAAATGAGACTGTAAATGTGTCAGTTGTGGGTTCTAATCACACCTGGTGAAATAAATTATTTATTATATTCATTTTCTAGCTCTGATAACAGTGCAGATCGCGGCGTTTAGTTCCGCCACTTAATGCATCGAGATTTTCTCTGAACAAGGACAACAGAGTTTCTTAGCATTAGAACGGACTACAAAGTAATTATTATTTAACATTTTAATTCTCTTTCCAGCGACTCTTCCCGGAATGTGGGAAAGAACAATCACTGTGGGCTCAGCAGGCAAAACCTTTTCAGTAACCGGTTGGAAGACAGGATGGGCGTACTCTCCAGCATCCCTCATGAGGAACCTGCAAGTGGTGCATCAGAACTGCGTGTACACTTGCTGTACTCCTGTACAGGTGGGTGAGGTTAAGTTACGGCATGTTTGGATGTGGATGTGGATGTGGGTGACTGATTTTGGTTTGAATGCAACATCTCAATAAACAAGGAAATTTAATATTTTCTAATACTTCTTAAAAAAATCAGTTTCAGGATGTATGTCGGACACAGCAGGTTAGGCAAAGGGAATCTAGTGTTAAGATTCTCCGTTCCCAACTCTGGTTAACATCAATATTATAAATATTAACACCATATTTACATTATTTGCAATATAATGAAGAGATAATTTTAAATAGTTTAATTTTTTCCCATGCTTACAATAAAAAAACTTCACTTTGTATCCCGCATATAGTAGGATAGACAGAGGGAACCTAGTGTAAACACACTCCTTCCCCAAGCACCGTCCAACTTTCATGCTTAAATGGAATTCAACGCCGCACTTAGTGTTGTTACCAGAACGGAAATATGTTATTATTCAATCATTTACATTCAAAAACCGTGAAAAATAATTACCGAGCGAGTTATTTAAATGCTAACAAACCATAAAATGTGACCTAATTTTGTTTATTGCCTTACATAATATTACAATAAGTAGGTCAGAACGACATTTGTTTGTATTGCAATTTTAACCAAAACTGTAGGGTATTTTTACTTTTTTAAATTTTTTAAAGTGTTATTTCACACTTAGGAAAGAAAGATACTTATTTAGAGAACGTATAAACATTTGAACGTAGCGGAACTCGAACCCGCGCCTCCTGGAAACCGACCAGGCGCTCTAACCACTGAGCCATACGTTGTCATCAAACTACGTCGACATTTTTATACGCTTGTAACAACTTATTTATGTTGTTAGCATATCTGTATTACTACTTACCTACCTACAGTAGGGCTTACTAGCTTTCCAGGAGGCGCGGGTTCGAGTCCCGCTACGTTCAAATTTTTATACGTTTTCTAAACAAGTATTTTTACTTTATTATAAATATATTCTTTAATTAGTTGTAATATTTTAATATTTCGGAAACATAATTGTATAATTTTGAATTATCAATGTAGCAAATCATAATCTTATATTATACTAGCGACTCGTTCGCGGCTTTGTCCGCTAAATGGCCCTAGCCTTTTTATGGCTCTATTAATTTTTTTTTAGCTTTAAGCTGTCTCTCTTACATCAGAGGGTAGGCAGAGAAAACCTGATAACCAAGTATTAAGACACTCCGTCGCCATTTAAACACTTCCGTTCTCCACTTTACTGGCGTAAAGTGGAGAACGGAATTCTAGAGGCATTGAGCGTTAAGTGGTGGAACTCAACGTGTGAAGAAATATATCACAATTTTTTTTTTATTCCTTAATTCTCTTGTCTTAGGAAGCAGTAGCACAATCGTTGGAAATAGAACTATCTAGATATAACACCCCCGATTGCTATTTCGTATCTCTTGCGAGGGAATTGTTGGGGAAACGAGACTTTCTGGTGAAAACGTTGAGAGATAACGGGTTCAATCCCACCGTGCCCGATGGTGGTTACTTCATTGTGGCTGATTGGACCAAACTTGGTAAGTTTTTGAAAGGAAACATTTGTTTATATTTTTTTTCTTGAGTTTTGGTTTCTTTTTTATATTAAAAATTATGTATATTAAATGTTTCCTTGTTCTTTTAATATTTTTTGCATGTTCGTCGACTTTATCAAGAATATTTTTTTATTGAAAGATAAAGTGTAAAGCTGAAAAAGAAATGATAATATAATTGTCATATATTAAACATTTTACAAAAGAAACTTCGTATAAAAATACATAGATTAAGATCTTTTCTTTTTTACTATCCTAAAATAAACTATTTTAAAATATTCAATGATAATTTCTAAAGTCTTTATATATTTTTTTTCTAATTTTTACAGAAAACAAAATAGACCTCTCATCAGAGCCAGATAAATATAAAGATTATAGATTCACTAAGAAGTTTGCAAAAGAAGCCGGTATACTAACGATACCGCCCACGGCGTTTTACTCCGAACAGCATAAACATCTCGGCGAGAACTTTGCCAGATTCTGTTTTATAAAAGTAAGTGAAATTTGGATTAGCTTCACGTTGTATCTGGCACATGGCAGGGGAAGCAGAGGGAACCTAGTTAGCCTAGTTTTAAGACACTCTGTTCCCCACACTTTGTGTGGGTTGGATTCCCACTCAAGGAAATGAAAATATTAAATGTTTAAGAATCAAACTCACAACTATAAACGCTCTTGTGCCCCTCCGCCACGGCTGGTCTCAAATGGAAACTTAAATTATTTACAAGATTTTATAAATTGTCTATCTTTAAAAGTATCAATTATTTCTCCTATGAAGTATTTCTATATAGTGAGATTTTTGCACATACGAGCCTTAACACTAGGTTCCCAGGTTCCCTCTGCCCACTTCTGCTATGTGTGGAATACCAACATGAAGCTAAAAAAAAAAAAAATACTAATCATTGTTCTTCGATATTAACTAACATTAAATATTTATTGAAAAGTAATGGCGCTCTTTATATTAACAAAGTAACAGTCGCTTTATATTTGTTTTAGAAACAAGTATCATTCGAGTAATTGGTACAAGAATTTATTTTATGTTATTTTTAACCCGTTGCCTTTAGGGTAAATTAGCTGTATGTCTAAAAATGTTTTTTTTTTAAATACTTATTTAGAAAACGTATAAAAATTTTACCGTAGCTTGACTCGAAGGCGCGCCTCCTGGAAACCGGTTGGAGGTCGGTTTCCAGGAGGGGGCGCGGGTTGAAAATATTTAATAAAAAGCATTCTCTCTTGTGTGGATAACACTTTAAAAATGTTAAAAATGATTTTTTTTATCTATTTCTTCCATATTTTACTAGTACTTCTCTAAGAAGGCTTCTTTCGCTCCGTATTTTTTAAAATTATTTTATACAAAAATATGCATCTTGTTTACAGAAAGACGAAAACCTGGCACTAACTGAAAAACTACTCAAGGAATGGAATGCTAAGAAAAATTAAATATAATATGGAATCTATACATATATCACATTATAATATATTGAATATGTTTTATAACTTTATATTTAAATAAGATTTCTTTTATACAAAATGTAAATTTGTTGAAATTATTGAATTGCGTCTTTATTATTTACAAATTTTTTTTATTACGATTTGTAATGAATAAAAATGTATTTTTTTAATTTCACTGGAAAAGGGTGTGTCTTGACACTAGGTTTTCTCTGCCTATCCTATTATGCGGGATAAGAGGCGAAGCTGTCTTTTTTATATGATTTTTTTTAGCTTTATACTGTAGCACGCACAAAGGAAACCTGGGAAACTAGTGTTGAGACATTCGGTTCCCTACTTTCCACTGACTTTTTAAATATGCGTGTGTGTTGTAGTGGCGGGACTTAGCACTAATGTTTCTAAAATATACAATAAAGTGGAGAACGAAGAGTAATGTCACTTATGTAAAATAAGGAATATTATAATAAAAAAAACATTTAACATTTAAATTGTGTTATTCTAAGTTCACAATTGGCTGGTTTCCAATATAGTATGAAGAAAATACTTAATACTGTTTATATTTTAATAAAAGTTTGTATATTGTTATCTAAAACTTATTTCTTACCTAAAACACCGCTATTTAAAAGAAAGTGAACTATGAGGGATAGTTTCAACCAACATTTGACGAAACGATTTCACAATATCTGAGGGCTTTTTAAATTAATGTAAAGCAAGGTAGGCAGAGTTATCGACAATTTCTCCTTAAGACACTCCATTACCAACTTTCCATCAACTTCTATAGATATTGCGTGTTGAATGGCGGAACTCAACGCCGCTCTTTGTTACACCAGAGCGAAGGAATGAAAATATAATTGTAAATAAATATTTCATTTCCTCGAGTGAGGTCGAACCCACAACCAGTCAATTTCTAAGTGTAATTGAAAATATTATATATCATTTCCTTAATTGGGAATCGAACCCATAATGTGTGGCGCTTACAGACGCACACTTGTGCCCCTGCGCCACGGCTGGTATCTTATGAACTAACTTCTAGATTAGGCTAAAAAAATAAAAGAATATTTTGAAGTTTATTGTTCTATAATTTTCGTAAAGAAATATTGCAATATAAATTTAAAAATCAAATTCAATACAAAAAAAGAATCATAAAAGAGCATTAAAGAATCCTTTTTAAGATGTGAAGTCTCCACGCAGCCATCTTTTCGCGTCTCTCGTATCGTTGCCATAAGTTTTTCCAAATCTATTGTAGAGAAAATTATATAATGTTTATCTAATATTAATTAAACATTTTTATTGTTTTAATCAAAAAAAATGTTAAAGTAATCTTGCTTCTTCACTTTTTCATAGTGACGTGGTAGACAAGTTTCTCAGGTACGTGATGGTTGTGGGTTCGACTCTTATACGGAAGAATGTTTAATACGATAGTGATTCCTAAATGAAACTAGATTAGTGTAGCACAAGATACCGCCAATTTAAATTAAAAATAATAAGAAAAAATGTCACTATCATTTGTCAAAAATTGAGAATAGTGTCAAGATACATAACAATATGATTTTCTTTATAAAAAAAACTCATTTTTCAATATAAATAGATTTTTTTTATTATTACTTTTACGAAAGCTGAAAGCAACATAATATGTTACATTATTTAGTGTAACATATTATTTTAGGCCTTTTAAAGTTCTCTTTCATATATATTTTTTCAGCTTCACGCTGTATCCCGCATGGAACAGAATAGGCAGTGTGTCAACACTCGGCTCCACACTTTCCTCTATTTCTAGGTTCTATTCTGTTTTCTGTTTTATTTCTATCTATTCTGGGTTCGATTCCCACTCGAGGATATGAAGTATTTAATATTGTCATTTCTTCGCTCTGGTGTCGAGCTAGAAGCGCCGTATTAAGTTCCTCCACTCAACACGTAATGTGTTGAATTTAGACAGAAAATTGTCTTAAAACTAGGTTTTTATTATTTTGAATACAATATGAAGCCAGAGGTGGCGCAGGGACACAAAGTGTGACTGTAAACGCGACTGGTTGCGGGTTTGATCCCCACTCGAGGATATGAAATATTTATTTAAATGTATATTTCCAATTCTTCGCTCTGGTGTCCAGGCTAAGTGCAGCGTTCAGTTCCGCCACTTAATAAGCAATGCCTCCAAAATTCGGCGGAAAGTGGGGAACGGAGTGTCTTAACATCAGGCTATCTACCTCGCTGTGTGCGGGATACAGCGTGAAGCTGAAAAAAAATTAAGCTAAAAGAAATTATACCAACCGGAAAGTGTTCCCGGGCACGTGGCCGGCGTAGTTGGGCAACATGCCCACGTGCTTATGGTAGATCTCCGTGGGATTAATGGATAGGGGAGGATCGGGTCTGAAAGGGATATAAAAGTGTATTTTATTTAATGTAATTTTAGTATATTAAATTAGAATATTTTCTTTACATCTGTATGTAAACACGGTGATTCGATATGATATCGAATTTAAATATCTTTCGTATAAAAGACATTAAATGAATGTTACACTTTGAAAAGAACAATATAAAAACAGTACAAAAAGAGATCAGATTATTTTTCTACACTTAAACTATAACATTTAACTTTCCAACTACTACTTTAACTAAGCAAAAAAAAAAGAATGTCACACACTGTTCTTTAACAGTGTAACAAGAAATAAACAAAATGAAAAATCTAGAGGAGCGGAGGAGTTTAGAGGCCAGTCGTGGCGCAGGGTCACAAAGTGTGCCTGTACACGCGACTGGTTGTGTGTTCGATCCCCACTCGAGGTGATTTGTTTACATTTATATTGTCATGTCTTCGCTCTGGTTTTGACGCAAAGCACGGCCAACGCGGCGAAAATCAACAGTTCCACCACTCTACATGCAAGGCCTCCAGAATTCGACGGAAACGGAGTGTATTAACACTAGGTTTCCTCGGCCTACCAAAAGTCAAAATAAAAATGTTATAATTATTTATATACAAAATGTTTCAAATCATCACAATTTTCATATTATCTTATAAAGATGACTTCTAAATAATATCCAACCATAGCAAAAGCTAATTTGTCTAATGTAAAACTAACATTCAATATCCGTAAATATAAAGAAAAAGTAGAAATAGTGACATCACAAGGTTCTCTATAACTAATATTTTTTATACAAGATTATATGATGTCACTTTGTTGTATATGTTAGGGTACTTTTTCATATATTAGACACCTAACAAAACTAAAAGTAAAATAAAACAACAATACATGAAGTAACTATTTATATATAAAATGTTTCAAATTTTCAAATCATCTTGACCATGTAGGGACCTTCCAAATGATATCCGATCTTAGCATAATAATTTCTAGTGCCCACACCAGAAATTACAGCTATTTTATCAGATCCGTGTTCCTCTTTTGCTATTCTTTCAGCTTCCTCCATGAGGAGCATTCCAAAACCTTGGTGCTGGAATTTAGTCGGATCACGTGCATTAACCTGTAATGAATAGCATTGAAGATATAATAAATAACGAAAAAAAAATTATGACTTATTTAAGTTAGTCATACGAAAATTTCTTTAACGTATTTAGCAAAATATTTACCAATTTGTAGTATGATTGATAACATATAAAAAAAAATTTAAAATGTAATGGTAAAAATTTTAGACTTATACGTATATCATTGTGCAACCATATTATAGTTTTTTTTTTTAATTAATTTAACTACGTTCCACACTATGTTGATCACAATTCGCTCTCAATCCTACATAGGTCTTATGTACGAGATCAGTGTATATATAGTACCAATAAAAGATGAGGCCGGTCGTGGCGCAGCGGCAGGAGGTGTGACTGCAAACCGACTGGTTGTGGGTTCGGTCCCCACTCGAGGAGATGAAATATTTACTTAAATTTATATTTCCATTTCTTCGCTCTGGTGTCGAGGTTAAGCGCAGCGTTGAGTTCTGCCACTCAACACGCAATGCCTCCAGAATTCGGCAGAAAGTGGGGAACGGAGTGTCTTAACACTAGGTTCCCTCTGCCTACCCTGCTGTGTGCGGGATACAGCGTGAAGCTATTTTTTTATTTTTTTTAATTTAATAAAAGATAGAGAGACAGAGTAACAATAAAAGCACGAAATATGACTCTTCTTTAGTATGACTTCTCATGAAATTCATTATTTCTCATATAAGACAACATCACTAGAGAGAGGTTGGATCGAAAACAAATAAAAACCGCAATATAGTATGACTCAGAGAATCTGAAGTATAGATCGAAACTAAAGCTCCACAACACTTCAATATAGCTCAAAAATCCAACAATGACATAGATAAAACGAGACCAGTCGTGACGCAGGGTCACAAAGTATGACTGTAAAATCGACTAGTTGTTGGTTCGATCCCCACTTGAGGAAATGAAAGATGCGGCGCATCAATGCAATTGATGCGGATCAAGCGCGGCGTTGAGTTCCACCACTCAACACGGAATGCCTCCAGAGCTCGGCAGAAAGTGGGGAACGGAGTGTCTTAACACTAAGCAGACCCGCACACGGCAGAGTAGGCAGGGGAACTGCCTACTCTGCCGTGTGCGGGATACAGCGTAAAGCTGATTTTTTTTTTACATAAAAAATACTCACCGGCACAACAGACCCGTAAACATGCAATTCCCTAACAATACTACACTGTTTAAACTTCGCATCGGGTCCTGGCTTCAATTCCGGCCTGTACGTATCTTTAGCACACTTCCTCAATCTTAGAAGGCCTACAAGAATATCTTGATCTGGATCTTCGTAGGAAAGGAAGGTTTCCCACCCGCCGTTTGCTACATAATCACGTCTTATTAGTTCCACCTGAAAAAAAAATATTAATAAATATTAAACAATTTTAAAAAGTAATTTGACAATATCTGGATGTAAACCACCCCGACTCCCACTAGACGAAATTAATATATTTAAATTATTTTTAATTTTTTCGCTCTGGTAAAACAAAAAGTTAATAAACAATGTATCCAAAAACTTAAACAAAAACTGTAAAATGGAAAATAATATTTTAATTACTTTAAAGTAAATATTTAAAGAACAATTTACGTAATTGGTGATACTTATATATTTCTATTTACTATACAAAAATTAAAGTAAAAAAATAATTTGAATTAGTTTTTTTTTTTATAAAATTAATATATTTTAAAGTGTTAGTTAGGGCCGTGGAGGCACAGGGGCACAAGGCTCAATAAACGCGAATGTTGTGAGTCTCCCACTAGAATCTATATTAAATATTTTTATTTCTTCGCTCTGGTACCAAAGGGCAGGCAAAAGGCGGCGTTGAGTTCCGCTTCTCGCAACACACAATTGGTTAGTTCATAGTTTGATAAGTTGGTAAATTGGCAAAGGTCACTTTACCTCATACGGTCTAACTCTGTTGTGTATCTCCTGTATGCCGACCTCCCTGCTCCTCACGTCCCTACAGTCCGTGCCGAGGTCCGCCATACGAGCCAGCGCTAACTCCCTGAGGTTGCCGTGCTCTACGCCTGATGACACTAAAGGCATTGGTA
This sequence comes from Heliconius himera, assembly GCA_021202915.1. Taxonomy (NCBI): domain Eukaryota; kingdom Metazoa; phylum Arthropoda; class Insecta; order Lepidoptera; family Nymphalidae; genus Heliconius; species Heliconius himera. The sequence goes on from JAJHJA010000433.1 coordinate 61,721, forward strand.
TGTCGCGTTGCACTCTGGAATTGATATTAATGTTTTAAGAAAAAAATATTAAATTTAGCTAATGTAATTACTATGTGTTCATATGTTAGTTAATCAAAGCATAGCGCGGCGTTCGGTGGAGCGTCTCAACATTAGGTTTTGTCTGCCTACCCTGTTATACAAAAAGTCAAGCAATGTACCTTGATTGAGAGTTAGCGCCAGAGTGAGGTAAATGAAGATATTAAATATAAAATATTAAAACAACAGCTTAAATGACTATATAAAAAAATCTGCTTAAAACACCCCATTCTCCATTCCACCGAATTCCGAATGCACTGCGTGTTGAGTGGCAACACCGCGCTTTGCCCAACACCAGAGCAAAGAAATGAAAATTTAAATGTTTCATTTTTTTCTAGTAATGATCGAACCCACAACCAGTCGCAATTACAGTCACACACTTGTGTCTCTGCACCACGAGTGGCCTCAACTAACCTCTGGTCTGAAAAAATGGCTGAACAAACATTGATCAAACATTATATAAATAAAAAAAATAATCTTTTCTCTTGTGTCACCTGTAAACCCTGGTCCATGGTGGAACCAATGCCAATATCTTTGCAATCAGATCAACCAGAGTGGATGGTGGATAACTTCTATACCTTCCCGTCTTCCACAACTCATATAAACCCGTGCCCCTTATCACAAGTGTTGGATAAATCTTTAGACCGTCTGCTCGGAATGCTGGATTCTCAAAGAATTCCATGAATTGTTCCACATCTCTTTCGAAATCCACATTTGGTAGATCTGGCATCATGTGTGCTACAATCTGATAGAAAATTTATTTAGTGCATAAAATATTAAAATAACCTCTCACTGAGGTATTTTCAAATAAATCTGAAAAACTATTCATGAGTAAATTGAAAAGCCTTTATACACTTCTTGATAAAAAAACCATTCATTTTTATAAAAAAATTAAAAATGAAAAACATTATAAGTAGAAAGTCATGTTGAAATAAAAATTTGTATTCCTAAATAAATAATAATTGAAGTGTAATTTTATATTACATGTCAATCATTAATAAAAAAAATCAGCTTGTGTATCCCACACTCAGCAGGGTAAGCATAGTGTTAAGACACTCTTTTCCCACTTTCCGCCGAGTTCTGGAGGCATTGCGTGTTGAGTGGCGGAGCTCAACGCCGCGCTTTGCCTCGACACCAGAGCAAAGAAATGAAAATAAATATTTCATTTCCTCAAGTGGGGACCGAACCCACAACCAGTTGATTTTACAGTCACACTTTGTGCCCCTGTGCCACAACTCTCCTAAAATTATTATTTTAGAATTTACATTTTGTAAAATTAAAAATGGAAAGTTCAAATTAAAATTACTCATATTATAAAATAACTTAAATTTATTATATTACTAAATATTATTTATATAACAAAAGTTGAAAGCATTATACCTTATATCCAGCATCTTTTGCAAGACTGAAATTCTCACATACAGCCTTCACTGTGTGTCCTCGGTTTGTGTCCCTGGCTATATCTTCATATACAGATTGCACACCTATTTCCAGCCTACAATAAATATAGTATTTCGTGAAATATTTTTGAGTGGCAGATCTCAACGCCAAACTTTACTTTGTTATCAGAGGAAATAAACAATATCAAATATTTTATTTCCTTGAGTGGTTATCAAACCCACAATCTCTCATTTTCACAGATGCAATGTGCCATTGTGCCACAACTGGCTTCAATTTAGATGTCTTTATTAGATTTTATTAGTTCTGTGTATATAATAAAGCAACTAATTATTTATAATTTTGATTCATAAAAATCATACTATTATTTGTCATTGTTTTGAACAGTAATAGCAAAAATTTTAATTTTATTATTTTTATTTACATAACTTACCTTGTACAACCATAATTAAGCATATCACTCATGTGTCTTTGCAAGCAATAATCTGGGCGAGTCTCTATTGTGATACCAATACATTTAGTTTTTGCTCTTTCTGAATATTTCACTGCTTCTGCCACAGAACTTGATGTGTGACCTGATAGGGCATCATGAAGATTCCTAAAATTCATTGTACAAATGTAAAGTGATTATTGTTTCAACTTCATCATTAGTCCTGTATAAAGCAAGAAAGGCAGAGAGAAGCTCTACTATCAACACAGTGACACTTTTTTCTCCTTAATCTAGGCAAATTTGAGACATATTCAATGTCTTAAATTGAATGGAGGAAATCAATGTTGCACTTTGTCTACCACAAAAGAAATTGGTATGAAAATAATAAATTTCTTCATATAAAACATATTCACATATGCTGTCCCACTGTGTCAATGTACTAAAGTAAAATACTACAACATGTTTATATTATTTTATATGTATTAACAAAATAAAGATAACTTACCTTATAAAATAATCCCTATAATCTTCTGGCAAGCTCATAAATGTGCCACCCATCACTATAAATTCTACTTTATCAACACTGTGACCAAGCTGTTTAAGTTGTTCCACCCTATGACGGGTTTGAAGATATGGATTATAGCGTGCCCTTATAGCTCTCATAGATGTGGGCTCATATCCAGTGTAACTTTGAGTGGAGTACTCAAAATCTGAATCAGGACCGCCAGGGCAATATACGCATATGTTACCAGTGAAATTAATATGAGGACAACGATGAGGTTTACACATCACGGCGACTACAGCTATACCGGACGCCGTACGAATTGGCTTAGCTTTCAATTTGGGTAGAAGAATACTCTTTGCATCTGCTGGCACGGCAGCTATAATATCAACCAGCCTTGGCGATGTTCCTAATCCATACTTGGACGCAATTCTAGTCTTCATCTTGTTTAGGTTAACATCTTTACCTTGACGGTGAGCTATCAATAACTCTTGTATGATCTCAGATATAACGATCACCATTTTTTCCTCTTTCGAGAGATTAGGCATAAGCTTTTTCTTTGCCATTTTTGTTATTTTATTATTTACGACTTAAATTGTTTAGAAAACGCGTTTTAGAATATTCGCAACCTGACAAATGACAACACAATAACGTCATACGTGACGTAATGTTTGGAGCAATGACAGCTGTCACATATGTGAAACGTTCAATAATTTTATAATACAAATATACTTATCATTTAAAAACCTAAAATCTCGAGTATAAAAAAGGGTAAGGATATTTTTAATTTAGTTCGAAACTATACTATTAAATTATAACTATATTACTTACTATAATATATATAAACTGTACTATTCACTTACTTTACTACGTTTACTGGGGCCCACTCAGTACTCTGTCTTCGCCTGTAGTTAGATGAAAAATCACAAAGAGCAGAGTTTGTTAGTTTCTTCGAAGAATCGCCAAACCGTTGGAATCCGTAAGGTACATGTCCCGCAAATCCTGAAATATATACATTTTAAAATACTAAATAGAAATAAAAATTATGTATAATAGGAACCAATGTTCAAAATATCTTGACGGAGTATTAAAGAAATATTTTTTTATCTACGGAATGATTTTTTCATATTAAATTATCGACCAAAACGTACGCGACTAACACGTCCGTTTCCTTATCAAATAAATGCATCATAATTATTCATAGAGACCATTGAAAAAAAACACAAATAAAAGAATGGCTATGAAAATCACAACGGAAATCGAATCACTTACTAATAGAGTCAGCGGGATTATATCCGTAAATTTGATTTTGAACGAAAGATTGATGAATTCGTCCATATGACATAGTAATACAATAAGAAACTAATATTTAGGGAATATCATAAATAAATTTTTATCAAACCTAAAAATGTCAATCTAAAAATACTACTGTCACAATGACAGTAACATTTTTAAATTGCGTTAATTAATAATTTTTAATAGTACGATGAAAAGAGCCTCCCAGTATTATCTAATTTGCTTAAAAAATCTTCGATTAATTATTATTATTTTTTCTAAAACCGTTGTACCTTTCTTAATATATTTATTGGGATCGCTATTCTCCATAAAATAGGGGCTAACGGAGTGAGAAGGTGGTGATAATTGAGGTTCATCCATTGGCACATCTCTTAATATTCCTGCACACTCTGGCCTCACTACCACCAGCGGTAGTTTAAATTCTGCTGTCGCTGACTGTAGAAAAAGTACAAATTTCTTTAAAATTTATGATTCTCGTATCCGTCTATATTCTCAGTTTACAAAATTTTCTCTTCCATTGCATTTAACTTCTTCTCTTACATTCTTCATCATCCAATCTTCTCTTTCGTTCTTCTTATAAAGTTTTCTAAATATAATCAAACTCACAAATCTATCTATTAAGTCCCAAGGTTGTCCTTTTCCCGCTTGCAAATCAACCACTCGTTCTAGCTGATTACGTGCAGCTCTCTGATTTAACTGCGACCTCTGGAATTCCGACAGGGCTTCCGTCGCGGACACCGTATAGCGCTGCCCGAAATGCGCGTTCAGGCGTGGCAGGAAACCTAACACATGGACTATGGCTTAATATATTTATTGCAAATACACGTATCACGTTGTTAGATCACGAAATTGAGACGTTTCAAGTAATTTTAGTACCTATTTGATATATAGGGGGGGCATATTAAAAGATCGTATTTTAATTTGAAAATATTTTCATTACCATTCAAATACTAAGACAATAATTTGAGGCCAGTCGTGGCGCAGGGGCACAGAGTGTGACTGTAAAATTAAACGGTTGTGAGTTCGATTCCCACTCGAGGAAGTGAAATATTTAGTTACATTTATATTTTCACTTCTTCGCTCTGGTGTTGAGGCAAAACGCGGCGTTGAGTTTCGCCACTCAACACGCAATGCCTCCAGAACTCTGCGGAAAGTGGGGAACGGTGTGCCTTAACACTAGGTTCCCTCTGCCCACCCTGCTGTGTACGGAATACAGCGTGAAGCTGATTTATTTGATATTAATAATTTGGTAAGAATAATAGTAGAAACTGATAAGAACGCCTGGACATTTATTCAATACACATTTATCTCTTTAATAGTGCAGACCAATACAGTGTATTATTTATTGACGACTGAAACGAGGTAAAACGGTTTGAATTGCTTGACGTGGTGAATATTTCATGAGTTCGATTCCACGAAACATATATTGATAGTAATAATTGTGAACAAGATATATCCCGTTACGTTACCATCTGATAGTAGCCACTAGCCACTAGCCAGGCGTAAGTGGAACGGATAGGACATGGTACCGTTTTCTTTAGTTCTAAGATACGACTCTGTTCATGTACAAATTGTAGTACAGATGATAAATGTACTGATAGGTACTGTTTAAGACGCTTGTAGAAGTTTACAGAAAACTGATAAGTGAGCAGGAACTACTAAAAACTATTAGTCGTTCCCATTTTAGTGTAGTAAATAATACAAGTATTTCAGTTTTGCTTCAATGCTCTTATTTATAGTGTTTATTTGTACTCATTCACTTTTACATATAAGTATCGATTTATTTTGAAGTTGAAGTTAAGTTTTTAGGGAATGAGGTGAACAGGAATGGTACTAATACAAGGGAGTAGAACTTTAAAACGGAATGCCTCGAAAAATTCGACGGAAATTGGAGAAAGAAGTGTCTTAACTCTAAGTTCCCACCATCTACCATGCTATATGAAGGATACAGCGTGAATCTGATTTAATTTTAATTCAACTCACAAGAGAATAGAATCTGTTTGATTCTGCAACATTATAAATTATACATTATATATATGTACTCACCACTTAACAAATCATTTTTTACATTTTAAAATGTTATTCCACACTTAGAAAAGAAAAATACTTATTTAGAAAACGTATAAAAATTTCGATATAGCTTGATGAGAACGTATGGCTTAGTGGTCAGAGCGCCTGGTCAGTTTCCAGGAGGCGTGGGTTCGAGCCCCGCTACGTTCAAATTCTTTATATGTTTTCTAAATAAGTACTCAAAAAACATTTAAAATTAAAAACAATAAAAAAATGACATAATTTTAATACCAGAATATACATAACAACATATGAACAGCTACCTACAAAATTTAACAAAAAAAAACCAACAATCTTAATGTTCTATAAAAAAATGAGTACGCTATTCAGAGGGGGCCAATATGTAAAGAGCTACAGGAAGGTAAACAAGATTATAGAGTAACTACTAACGACAGTATTGCTATATATACGTTGCATAACAAATTGAATGCAACAGTGTGATCGATGAGGTTTCCATTAGACAACCAGACAACCACCGAGTTACGAGTATGTGTCGGGTTTTATGTAATGCTTTATTTTCATATTCGCTCATCTTAATAAAGCATATGAAGCGATAAATCTCTATATTATAGGTATCGTTGTGTTGCTTTATGCGGCAAAACTGTCAATTTCTATCGTTTCAATCAATCAAATCAGCTTCACGGTGTATCCTGCATACTGCAGAGCAGGCAAAGGACGTTTCCCACTTTCTGCCGAATTCTGGAGGCATTGCGTGTTGAGCGGCAGAACTCAACGCCGCACTTGTCCTCGACACCAGAGCAAAGAAATGGAAATATAAATTTAAGTAAATATTTCATCTCCTCGAGTGGGGATCGAACCCACAACCAGTCGGTTTTACAGTCACACTTTGTGCCGCTGCACCACGACTGGCCTCTATTGTTTCAGATTCGTGCTTTTCTGGTGTAACAGAATAGACAGAAATAATTTATTATTAAGATATTTAGTTATCCACTTTCCAGTTGGATTTGAGACAACACGTGTTGAGTGGCGGAACTCTACGCCGCGAAGCTAATACAAATTACAACAATGAGAAAATGAAAATAAATTCATTAGCCCCCCATAGTATGCATAGAAAGGGAAAAGGAAAGGGGAGGCTGGATATTCTATGCTCAGAATATACTGGTTTCTCTAAATTCGATCATGATTGCTTGGAGTACAACTTGGAGTGCCCAAAAATATTCTTTTAAATTCCTAATATTAGAACTGTAACTGTTGTAAGGAATCACTGAGTTTACCATATTTATTCATGTTTATATAGTAAATAGCAATTGATTCCATTAAATTTCCATTAGTACCTTGTCCTGTACCTTACATGAAAGACGAAATCCACCACTCATTTTTATCCCACATCCTAATTTCTTCGTCGCAAAATAGAATCCACAGAAAACGATATTAAGACATAAGTCGAATACAAGCTATTGAACCATGGGGACATAGTAAAACTGTTATAGCTTATTTTATTTATGAGGCCAGTCGTGGCGCATGGGCACAAAGTGTGACTGTAAAATCGACTGGTTGCGGGTTCGATCCCCACTCGAGGAAAACAATATTTCATATTTATTTAAATTTATATTTTTATTCCTTCGATCTGGTGTCGAGGGTAAGCGCGGCGTTGAGTTCCGCCACTGAACACGCAATGTCTCCAGAGTTCGGTGGAAAAAGGGGAACGGAGTGTCTTAACACTAAGTTCCCTCTGCCTACCTCGCTGCGTGCGGGATACAGCGTGAAGCTGAATAGAATGAAATAGAATATTTTATTTGTAAATTCCTTTCATTCATCTTGTGGGGTCTTATTTAAGACTGATCTGAGATAGCTACTAAAAGTTAGTAGCTAATAGCCATAAACCCTATAAAGTAACTGTTGTTTTATTAAGTATATCAATAAGGAAGACATGAAAACTGGATATATTTTTAAAATACTAAGATTCACATGTTGTGAATCATCACAATATTAAAATTTTACAAAAATAATAAAGTAAATAAGACTTGTCAATAGGGTATTACCTACTAAATATAGTTGATTTGTATTAATTAATTATTTTCTAGTATACTTTTTGCTCTTGTTTTAAAAAAATTAAAAACTTCTCATCTAAAATTAATAAAAAATTTTGAACATACTACTTAAGTCTTTACCTTTATTTATCTTACAATACCTAGCTAAAAACCGCTTCAAATAAAAAATAAATAAAAAACAGGAGATATCTACGTTCTAAAGAAAATTAATATCTTATAGTATTAATATCTTTAACCAGCAACCAAAAAGAAAACCAAATAACGTATCACAATGTATATTGACTATGATTTATGATATAATATTGACTACCTAAGAATTAAAATATGAAGAACCATCAAACAAGTAAAAATACTTAGTTATTTTTTATTTACAGTCAAATGTATTATATGTATATATGAGTTAATAAGTATATAATGTAAGTCGTGTGAAATATACGCTCGCGGCGTGACACAACTTAAACTGTAAACATGGGTGACAAGAAAAATCAAAATTCTAAGAAAATATATTAAGTTAGGTAAATGGTTCGAGCTTATTTAGAATTAAATATAGATTTATACTAAATCTATATTTAATTCGGGGGGAACGGAGTGTCTTAACACTAAGTTCCCTCTGCCTACCCTGCTGTGTGCGGGATACAGCGTGAAGCTGATAAAAAAAAAAATTATACTACTAATCGAATACTTATAGGGTTCGATACTACTTATCGAATACGATTCGATTTTAATTGTGGGGAATGAATTATTATGTATTAATATTTTCATTTCTTTGCTCTGGTACCACGGCAAAGCGCAGCGTTGAGTTCCGCAACTTAACGCACAGTGCCTCAAAAATCCGACGGAAGGTAGGGAACGGAGAGTCTGTCTGAACAGTAAGTTTTCTCTGCCTACCCTGTTATATGTGGCATACAGCGTGAAGCTGAAAACAAAATATATAAATTTGCTTTAACAATATTGTTATAATACTGAAGAGCCATTACTTTTTTGAAAATTAAATGGTAAATTTTGTCTATATTCTGTCCACTTAACGCAAAATACAGAAGATATATCAAATAACTATAAATAAATAAATCGACGTATCTAATAATTTATTAAATTATTTACATCAAATATAACATAAAGCTCCATATTTCACATCGTAAACCATATTAATATAGCATTTTGATGAACTTTTTATAGGCCATTGCGAGATAACGATATGGATGTTATAATCTCAGGAAAACGATGCATTCTGACCGGTCCAGCGCTGTGAGTCAGCTGCATGTGGCTGATTCATCGTGTCTTACTGCATTTTAGTGTTTAGATTCAACTTTATCATTTGCCCAACGTTGTACAGACAAGACTATGATGAAATTATAAATGTGAACTAATACGTACCTACTATATCGATCTTCGAGTACCTAATTATAAGAAAAGTCGGTACCATGGCTATTGTTTTAAATTTAAAACGATTTATTTTATTTACTCGAGTAGGATTCGAACCCACAAGCTGTCGCGTTCACAGTCTCACGCTTGTGCCCCTAAGCCACGAATGACCTTAAAATATAAATGTATTTAAAATTCAAAACGTCTATACGATATAGGTATATGGCAAAATAAGAATTATCATTTTTAATAATTATTTTAAAATATTGCCAAATAATTGAGAAATTAGACAGTTCTTAATAGTCGGCCTTTAATATTACCTTCATAGCAATTAATAACTGAGACCCACTTCATTTCACATTATAAAATTTAACCAACTTCTGTGATCAAAGTATCAAGTGATTTAATATTCTGCTATGAGCTGAGTAACGTGAATGCAATATTGTTGAAGGAGAGCATATCTTGGTGCTGAGGCAAAGTACGGCGTTGAGTTCCGCCACTCAACACGCAATGCCTTCCAAAAAATTCAGTGGAAAGTGGGGAATGGAGTGTCTTAACACTAGGTTCCCTTTGCCTACCGTGTTGTGTACGAGTTACAGCGTGAAGCTGAAAGCATATACATATACCAAACAAAACCATAAAATAAAAACAATTTCAAATTTACTTATCGATATAATTTCATATCTTAATACGTAATACATAAATTTATGATCGTATATATTCAAGAACTTTATCTCGAGTCTTGGTATTTATGATAATAAAAATGTATACAGTAGCAAAAAGTGCAGACGTGCACAAAATAATGGACATCGCTATCACGAACTGTTGAAGATATGTACCAAGGCCAACTACCACAAATTACTAAAATAGTATTCTATTATATAAGATATATTTGGGTGTAATTATAAGAAAATCAGTACATCTTACAATAAAGGTACCCGATTTTCTTTCCCCTCTTTCTCCTTTCTCCTTTATATACACGCGAGCAGTATGTCGTGCTCTAGGTGCTAAGATATGTTAGTAGTACTAGGTTAATGTTACCAAAGCACGAAATACAGCTTTGTTTCATACGCAAAGGTAATTAATAATAATACCTAATTGTCGGAGTTCCCCTAACTGTGCTATAAAGAGTAAAGTTTTTATTAAATTATTCATATATATAATATATTGCAATACAACCTTGGGCGTTGGAATAGTGAGGGCTGAAGGGTCCGTGCCCACTCCCGAAAATTGTAGTATTAAAATAATTGTCTCAAAAAAGTAAAAAAACGAAGTTTACAGGACGTTCAGGATCTGTTCAAAGCTAAACTCCATACCAGATAGAAAGAAATTATCTTCAGATACGCGGTACGCTTACTATATACTTATTTAAAAAATATCAAAATAAGTACACAAGGAACTGTGTTTCTCTCTGTTTCTCTGTATTTCGCTCATTTTAAAAATATTGTGTGTTTGTCACTGAGAACTAGACATTGAAATACAAAGCAGAATTCCTGAGCCTCGAATAAGCGTCGAACCCACGACCATCGCATATACCTTCCCAGATTACTAACAAATTACACCACTATGACGTCTATTTACTTTAGCGTGAGTACTAACGTCCTTTCGAAATTTTGTAAAATTTCCATTTAAGCTCAAAACTTTTGGTTGGCTAGCTTTTAGTGTTGACTAGGTGTGATTAAGTTAATGACGCATTTGTTTAGGTACTCATTGGGTTTGCGGTTTGGAACCTGTAACGATAATGACCATATTTAACTGTACACCCAATTTATATTGAGTCATTGAAATTATCTCTATTCTAAGTTAAAACTTGGCTAGTGCTGTTTTGCTTAAAATAAATATTGCCACAACAATGGAAACGAATTGAGATTATACTCAACACCATAAGAAGTAAAGACCAGTCGTGGCGCAGGGGCACAAGCGGGCGACTGTAAACGCGACAGGTTGTCCGTTCGATTCCCACTTGAGGAAATCAAATATTTAATATTTTCATTTCCTCGCTCTGGTAACGACGCAGAGAGTTTCGCCATTCAACATGCAATGCTTCCAAAATTGGGCGTAACGTGAGGAACAAAAGTGTCTTAGCACTAAACACTAAGTTCCCAGGTTCCCTCTGCCTACCCTGCTATGTGAAGAATACAGTATGAAGTCAAACGAAACAAAACGATAACATACTGGTTTAGATACAACTTAGACCTTAACCAAACTTAGATCTTAACCAAAATGTTAAGTAAATAAATCTACTACAATCAAATTAATAAAAATATATATTTTTTAATTATGGACGGCCACGTCATTCTGTTTGTGTTAGCGCTCGCGTCGCAAGGGGTCCTCCCCTAATCCCTTACATAGAATAAATAAAAATTCAATTGGGGGAAAACTATTTGTATATATATTTATATGTAAAAACGTACGTAAAAACAAACTTATAGTTATCTTATGTAAATATAATGTCTTTATCAAAATAATAAAAAATCAGGTCACGTCATACGATTACGTAACTCAACTTTATCTCTTTACCTACATTTAAAGATCATGAGATGATCAAACATTGTATCGCAATTGTGAAATAGGTTTAACGCTGGCCGCCTCTACTTGTGGGCAAGTATCAAATGGAATTCCCTAAATATTAAGTCATGGCGCAGGCGTACGCGTTGTGGGTTCGATTCCCACTAGAGGAAATGGAATATTTAATATTTTCATTTCGTCGCTCTGACAAAAAAGACGCAATGCGTCCAGAATTCAACGGAGAGTGGAGAACGGAACGGAAACACTAGGTCCCCAGATTCCGTCGGTCTGATTACGCTACGTAGTATGTACGGTACACAGCGTAAAGCAAAAAAAACAGTTATTAATTCGGGATATTTTCACACTGTTATGAATTTATTTTCCTGACTGTAGTTAAGTTATTATTCTAGGTATAATCTAATTTGTATTTTATTTTTAAAGCAACATTTAGAATTATTGTAAGTACAAATAAACGGTAAACACTTCAATGTATAGTTGGCGTGGCGTAGTGATAGCCATTTATATAAAATATACTTAATTTAATCTCTTCATAATGAAAAAATAGCTTCACACTGTATCCCGCACACAGCAGGGTAGGCAGAGAGAACCTAGTGTTAAGACACTCCGTTTCCCACTTTCTGCCGGATTCTGGAGGCACTCAACACGCAGTTGAGTGGCAGAACTCAACGCCGCGCTTTGCCTCGACACCAGAGCGAAGAAATGGAAATATAAATTAAAGTAAATATTTCATCGCCTCGAGTGGGGATCGAACCCACAACCAGTCGGTTTTACAGTCACACTTTGTGCCGCTGCGCCACGACTGGCCTCTTTTCATAATGCTTAATCAATATTTAATGTTTGATGAACAATATGGTTTAGTTATTAAGAACTTACTTCAATATTATAAGATATCTAACTAAATATATAATCTCATTAATACATTTTTGAAATTCCAAATAAGAACTTCCATAGCAAAAATCAGCAAAACATTCCTTTCGTAGAAATCGAATCGGCAACCGATTGCTCGATTTTTTAATAGATATACCGTGATGTTGGAACAGCGTCTGACTATAAACGCAAAAGTTGATGGATACAATATATACTTTTTGTAACTTTACGCAGGTATTCCGCAAATAGCAGAGTAGGCAGAGGGAACCTAGGAACCTAGTTTTACCATTAGGACACTTTCGTTCCTCACTTCTCGCCGAATTTTAAAGCCCACGCCAGTTAATTACCAGAGCGAGAATATTAAAATATAAAATATTTTAATATATTCCAAATGATTGAATGTGAATAATTTTAATTAAATTATTTCAATATCTCAATAATCACACCAGATTCTCTCTACCTTCTCTTCCAAGCAGGGAAAAAAAATATTGCAATTTTATTTACTAGATAAATCTATATAGGTCGAACGTACCTTCGTATCCTGGTATCATGGGATGTTTGTACACGGGGTCACCATTGCGGAACCTCGCGTTCACGACGTCCACATCAGTTTGCGGCGGACGATATATCTGATAAGGGAAACATTTTGATTATAATCTCACTTGGGAAGGCGGCGTTTTCGAAAGTTACTTTTGTATATTTTAAAGAATAAGTATATATATTAGCATTGGTATGTTTTTAAAATAGTTTATATTATACCTTCTAATTTTATTTGGGAAAATGAGGTGACCTTTTATAATAATTTTTATAGTTCTACAGTAATTCACTAACTACGTATTTGTACTATTAAATATTCCTACTTAATTCCTCTTTCTTTTTCTATTAACATAATAAAGAGAATGCTTAAATTAATTTTATGGAGAATATTTAATAATGATCAGGCTGTAATTGAATATTGTTTGTAAGCTGGTGGATAACCTTACTTAAATCTATCAAAGCCTCACTCACACACAAATAATAATGTTTACAGTGTAGGAATACCTAAATCGGTAGTGGTGTACTTGCTTTAGATAAATGTAAATATTGAACATAATACATACATACATACTTAATACTTACATACATAGTACATTACATTATACACATATGTGATATGTCTAAATAGGATACATAACAATGTTGAGATACATAAAATAAAAGAGTAATAAAGAGAGAGAAAAATCTAACTCAGGTTCAAATCTGTTTAATTGTTTTTATATAGATTTCCAATTTACACGATAAAGCAAAAAAAAAACCTTTGTATAAAAAAAGAAAGTGAATGTATCTATTATTTAATAAGCCATTGCTAGATTTTATCAAAATGATCAAAATTACGATATTTTTTTTTTTAGATTTTATAAAATAAAATAAATATCAATAACCTGAAAATCATCAGTAGTCTTGTCTGACAACACCAAACGCTCAGAGTGGTTGATGTTGGGATCCAGGAGTATTTTGTGAGTGGTCGACCCATATGTATCCCCTATTCGGAACTTGTATTCGGGACAGTGGCCTGTGTAACTGGAAAAAAAATGGTGCTTTAGGTATGTAATTTATATAATTTATTGGCTAAATCTATACCTTTATACTCTATTATGAAGCCGGTCGCGGTGCAGGGGCACAAAGTGTGACTGTAAAACCGACTGGTTGTGGATTCGATCCCCACTCGAGGAGATGAAATATTTATTTCAATTTATATTTCCATTTCTTCGCTCTGGTTTCGAGGCAAAGCGCGGCGTTGAGTTCTGCCACTCAACACGCAATGCCTCCAGAATTCGGCAAAAAGTGGGGAACGGAGTGTCTTAACACTAGGTTCCCTCTGCCTACCCTGATGTGTGCGGGATACAGCGTGAAGCTGATTTAATTTTTGATTTAATTTATTATGAAGCTAAAGAGTTTATTTGGTTGCACGTGCTGATCTCAGAAACTAGTAATTTTTTTTGTTGGATAATCCATCTATTTAGAAAAAGTGTAGGGTATTTTACATCGCGCTAAAACCTATACCGGTTAAGTAACAAAGAATAATGTTGCAAAAATTGTAGAGCTCGCGAGCTTCCTTTGCGAGTAGCATCTTTAGTTTCACGCTGTATCCCACACATATCAGGGTAAGCAGAGGGAACCTGGGAATCTAATGTTAAGCCACTCCGTTCCAATTAAGATTCTTCCATTCCTAACCTTTCGCTGAATTCTCGGACATTGCGTATTAATTCGTGAACACAACACCGCGGTTTGCATCGTTACCAGAACGACGAAATGTATATACTTAATATTTTATTCCCCTGAGTGAAAGTTGAACCCACAACCCCGCATTTACACTCACACTCTTATACCCCTGAGCAAGGACTGCCTCTACGGTAGCATAGTACCTATTATTTTTACTATTTTCATAATATTAAGTGCCAATTCAATAGTGTCAATTCGCACTTAATATTATTGTCATAATATTAAGTGCGAATTGACACTATTGGTAGGTCACAGTTCCTTCTCGGTCCAATCTTAGTTTGTTTAAAGTATTCTTATATGAGAAACATTGAAAGCATTCACAGTGTTGATCCGGTCAAGTTCCAGTTTGATCACGCATATAAGAATATATATATCTCATACAAGAATATTGAGGCCGTCCTGGCACAGGGACACAAGAGTGCAAGTGTAAACGCCGCGATTGTGTGTTTGATTCTCACTCGGGGGAATGAGATACTTAATATTTTAATTTCTTCGTTCTGGTAACAAAGCAAAGTCCCACTACTAAACAACAACGCAAGGCTTCAAGAATTCGGCAGAAACTCGGAGAAGCTAGTGTCTGAATGGAGAACAGAGTGTCTTAACATTGGGTTCTCCGTTCTCCGGTTCCCTCCGCCTACTCTGCTACGTGCGAGATACCGCGTGAAGATAAAAAAATATAAAATAATGTGAGATCAGACTCAGTTCAAACTTTGACCGGCACTTTTGTCTATATCCTCGCTAATTTCTTTCTGCCTATCCTGCTATCTGCAGGAAATAGCCCAAAAGAAGTTTTAAAAAAACCCAAGATTCTTTTCCAACAATAAAACAATACATCAATAAAAGCAATTACAACAAAATGTTGAAACAAAAGTGAAATCATTTTTCGCAATACGTCCGTCAAAAGGACGTCCATCATGGTATTAGCGGCATGCAACATCTCCATTCTCCATATATCACTGTTATTCTTTTATTTTTTTATTTAAGTTCGTCTTGATTCTTAATTGCTCAAGCTTTTTAACATTGAAACATGGATGGAGGATTAGCGATTGCGATGCTCTTTTAGTGACATATTTTTTTATAAATAATGGGTTTTTGTAATAGTGTGGTGGTTGATTTGACTATTAGAGTTGTAAAATTGAAGTGTTTTTATTTAGGACGGGCTCTATTCTATTTTAATAATTCATTAAGCGAAGTTAAGAAAATAAAATAAAATTAAAATAAACATACTTAGGTACTTAGCCTCAAAATAGTTAGAATAGTTAATTTTTATATATAATATTATAAAAAAATTTAAATAGTTAGAATAGTTAATTTTTTTTATAATATTCGATTACATTCTCTAACTTTCTCTGTATTCTTCTCTATTTAAATATTTTATAGAATTGAAATTCATTTAGACAGTGAAGAGAGTACTAATTCTGTATTTTTTAAAGTATTATTTTATAGTTTACTAGTCGTCGCCCGCAAATTTGTTTGCATCGATTTTAAGACTTAAAATTAAAAATAAAATTAAAAAATTATTTTATTAATATTTTTTTTTCTCGTTTCCAGAGAAATTTCGAAAGATCCCTTACTCTCTAATAAACTTTACCTCTACTTGTACATATTCCTAAGATCCTATATGCCAAATTTCAACTTTCAAAACGTAAGTATATTCAAATATCGATACATACCCAGGAATATAATGAGGCTGTGCAATACTGACTAAATCCAACGCCATGATTTTAGTTTTAATGCTCTGTATATGATATTTACACTTAACTCATAATTTTTAAACAATAATATTACGCCATAGCACACTTGTCTGTAATTGTATTGTCAGAACAACGTCATTTTCCTTTTTTTTAATTTAACTATTTAATAACTGTATTTGACCTTTTTCTATTAAAAACTTAAATATCGAAATGAAATCTCTTGGATGAAATCAATAAATAATATTCCTTTATTTGTTAAGAATAATCAAAAAAGTTTAAGCTTTCTAAGCTTATATTAAAATATTTATTTAAGTCTCATCTATCTTTTTGATTTTTCTTTCAACTGATTTAAAATACTTGTATAATATAAATTAAATTATTATTATTTTTTCAAATCAAGTTTTAGTAAACTTGATTTGAAAAAAAAATAATAATACACATACACAAATACATAAATTAAACATAAAGTTCCGCTCAACACGTAATGCCTCCAGAATACAGCGGAAAATGAGCAACGGAGTGTCTGACCACTTGGTTCCCTGCTGTCTACCCTGCACCCTGCACTGCAATGTACCCAACATTACTATAATTTATTAATTTGTTATCAACGAAAAAAACATATATTTATCATTAACAAAAAAAAAGGATTTTTTCGAATGAAAATTTAATCTATAACCGTTCGCCTTCACTTGCATAACCAGGAACGCTTGAATTGCGTCACGGCATCTTAATTATTAGTAAATTCCATTAAAAAAAATCTTCTACCACAATATTTGAATTATAATAAAAATAACTTTAAATTTTAACAAAATTGTGAAAACTTCCACCAAATCACATTTGCTTTCGTTCATTCCGAGATTTACTTATCGTTCACGTCACGCTGTATCGTCGTTCCGTTCCGTTCGTTATTACATTCACCCGCCATATTGGTTCGAACTGCGGAGTCGAGCGGTCGCGTCGATGGCGCGCTAAAGTGACAGACGGTTAACGATGTAAATTAAAACTTTTTAAACTTAAACATCGTATGTTATTTAACGTAAACTCATACAATTTGTGCAGTGAAATAATAAATAAAGTTTTTACAATTAAATCACAGCAAAATTAGACCGTTTGGAACTTCGGCCAGTTGAAATGCAAGCATTCCATGGAGAATGTTGAACTTTAGTTTTTTTGTTCGGTGCCGCTTTTCAATACTTTTCGAGTTATTTTTTTAAGCCTATGTAACCTGCCTGCTGGAACTGATTTGTACTTCGCGTGCAGTGCTATTGTTGTGTTGTAAATGGTGTCTTCGATATAAACTAAAATTTCACTGACGCGGATTACCGAAACATTCAAGGTTGGTACTTATTTTGTTATCAATTTTTCAAAACGTGTTTTGTTATTTAACATATTTTATAGTGATAACATCTTAATAAATAAGTTATGTGATTACAATACTCTATTCACACACAATTTTTTTGTGTAATGGTTAATTAAATATTTTATCACTTAAAAGACATTTATGTAGGATATTAGGATATTTTATAATTATAACCGATTGGTTTCTTTATTATTTTTAGATATATACGTAACAAAGTTATTATTTTCGAATTAAAGTAACTAATTTAACTAAAATACTAATTATTAATATTAACTTATGCTAAAATAATATAAAAGTAATATAACGTCTACATAAACTTAGGCTACTTATGCTGATAACAAACAGCTGATACTACTAAAATATTATTTCAATCTTTATTGTCTTTTTTTTGTAAATCATTAATTATAATTATTTGTAGATGAAACTCTTTATTGTATGCCATCAATATTTATTATGTACAAAATAACAAATCTAAATGTGATAAATTTAATTATGTAAATAAGTTTATTCAATACTTTTATTTTCCTGAAGACAGAACGCTAAAATATAAAAATTCTTATTACGTATAAAATTGTTTTATTCAAAAAAAATACTAGTAGATATTACATAGGCTGTATAAATATTTCTATTATTATGCGGCGTTGAGTTCTGCCACTCAACACGCAATGCCTCCAGAATTCGGCAGAAAGTGGGGAACGGAGTGTCTTAACACTAGGTTCCCTCTGCCTACCCTGCTGTGTGCGGGACACAGCGTGAAGCTGAATATAAATATTTTATACGCTTGGAATATTAAAAGTATTGCCTTTCAAGATTTCAACCAAAGTTGTATATATGTCAGATCTCAGTAAATTCTATAAACGGCAGAACAGCATCTAACATGGCATGCGACAGTTGCAGCTTCGATTTCTACGGAAATTGTTTTTCGATTCTATAAAATGCAACACCCCTTTATCTAGAATCGAACGAAGCACTGTGCATCTTATCTTATCTTTGCCTATCTTGAGAGTGACTATCAACATAAAATTAAAAAAAAACATTGTATAATCATAATAAAAGCAACAAAATGGATAGAATCGTCTGTAAACGCGACGATTATGAGTTCGATTTAGAAGCAAAATGCGGCGTTGAATTCCGCCACTCAACACCAAATGCCTGCAGAATTCGGCGGTAAGTGGAGTGACGAATGGCCTCTTTTTGATATTTCTGGAAACAATATAGCAATTTTTTAAATAATATTTCTATTTCTCCCGTTTTTAATGCCTCTTCTCATAAAAACTTCCCAAAATAACTTCAAGACTGTTTAACAGTACCAATATTAATATAAAAAAAATTATTTGTTTCTTAGAAAATGTTCAACTAAAATTACACAACATCTTATTTAACATCCTGCCTACATGTCTTAATGGTATTCAGGAAGATGTATTATGTCAGTTATAATTAAGGCGTAAAGCGGATTCAATACTATCCTTATATGTATAATTTATAATATTTTAAATAATGAAAAAAGAACCACGAGGCCAGGTAAGGTCTAAACTCTTTTTGCCTACCCTGCCAAATGCAGGATACAGCGTGATACTGGAAAAAAATATCACCATTATATACAGTTGTCGTTAGTATACGAGATGGCTGTAGGTTCTATCTTTCGTCGGAGGTTTGCCTATGTTCAATATAACTTTTGTTTTTTCTCACAAAGATTAAGTGCGGCGTTCAGTTCCGCCAGCAAATACGTTTTATCTCTAAAAATCCAGAGAAAAACACCGGGACACTGATCGTTTTGTGATCTTTGCCTACCCCGCATGATTGGCGTGATGCGTGTAGATAAAAAAAGTAATAGCATTGTTTTCCATAGATAAGATGTGATACAAGGTTGAAAGTTAAAACGAGGTGACGGCTTATTATAGTCTAATGATATTCTATGGCTTCGCCTGGTTTTACTGCTTCGCCTGGCTTTACCTGGTGCTTGTTTATTTTATTCTTTTATTTTAATTTACGCTTAAACAGTTTAAAATGAAGTACAGACTCTCTTTTTTTATTTTTAAGAGATATAGATTACATTTTAATTTATTATCTATATAAAATTATCTGTAGAAATGTATGTATTATCTGTAGAAATAACTAGAAATTTCTAGAGAAAGAAAACGATGACATTATTTAAGAAATACAAAATAAAATATGCTCAAATCTCTAAAAGCAACGGTCAACCGATTTACATACATAATCCACATGTAACGCTTCAACAATCACTTGTTCTGTCTTTCGGATGCTGTCGTTTGATTTATATCTGGTCATTGCCAGTATTGGCCGCTGAGAACCGGTTAGGAAGAGTCGTAGAGTGAAAAAAGCCCCGTGGCCGTTGAGTTTCGAGGCCGTAACCCAATTGGCGAGCGCGGGTTCGTTTTATAGTACACTTTCTCCGGTGCGTTCGTGCGTCGACAGAGGTATAGGGACTTAGTGTCGAGACACTCTGTCTTTATAAATGTGTGGCTGTATATATTGTTGTTATGATTTAAAGCTCGTCATGTCATTTAAGTCAGTCAAGGAATGCTCTTGAGTGTAAGTAAGATAGCCAATATGTCGTTTGAAGTGTTGTTATATGATATGATTTCTTTTATCTAGGGTTACTTGAATTATATTTTATTGCTTATTATACAATATTCATCTTTTAACTGATTATCCATTCCTTACTTTCTAGCCAATTGTGCACATACATTGCGTTTTGAATCAAGGAACTCAACGCTGCGTTAAGTCTATCAGGGCGAGAAAATAAAAATAATTTTAATATAATGCGCGGAGTTGTGTTCCGCCACTCAATACAAAATACCTCCAAAATTCGGCGAAAAGTATATCGTGATACTAGGTTCATAGGTTCCCCTCTGCCTATTCCTGCAGGATACAGCGTAAAGCTAAAAAAAAATAATTCTTCCACGCGGAGATCGAACCCACAACGTTCACGTTTACGGTCAGCTCGTTAAATTTCGAGGCCGTAACCCAATTGGGAGTCGCGGGCTCGCTTTGTAGTACACTTTCTCCGGTGCGTGACGCGCCAACGTTCAGACCGCAGGTGCTTGACGGTGGCCAGACTTTAATATGATGCGAAAGATAGTTATTATCTTGCGAATTGATGAAAGTTTTTAATGAATTAGAAGATTTTTCTAGTATTTTTGTGTGTACGGTAAACGGGGAGTTGTCAAATTTATGTTTGTGTTACTATGTGTACCAGCTACTTGTTCATCATGTAGTATCAAAATAATAAAAAAATCATAATTTCAATAAAGAAGATGGTTGGAAAATTCCTACCACCTGAGACCCACTCATAAAAACTCTCAAACCCGTGGTGGGTACCAGACGGCAGCTCATTCTTCAAGCATCCAGGGCAGTATGGGAGGCAATTAAGAAATCGTTGGTGGTAGTTTAATATAAAAATTATGTCAACTGACAGACGGATGCCATCTCAGTCACCACGTATGACCACGGTCCACGGAATGATAACTTGAATGACTGATATATCAACAAGCGCCTCGCTGTATCCCGCACACAGGTACGCAGAGGGAACCTAGTGTTAAGACACTCTGTTATCCATTTTCCACAATCTTTAATACAGAAAGTAACTAAGTCAAATCAAAAGCAGGGTAAATATTTTTTTAGGCCACCTTCAGTAAAATATATTTTTGAAATTTAGAAATATATTTTACTTAACACATCATCTTCTAATCTCTACATCATAGTCTAAGTATACTAATAGCTGCAAATTACTTTATTCATGAATACATAAAAATAAGACTGAGTCATATATTAAAACTTCCATATATTTTTTGTTGTACGATTCATCGTTGTAACGCATTTCCACATACAATATTTTTTTAATTTTTTTAGTCACAGTGTATCCTGCATATAACAATGTGAGCAGAATGAACTTAGTGGTAAGGCACTCTGTTTCCCACTTTCCACCTGTGCTTGTTACCAAAGCTAGGAAAAAAAAATATTAAATAGTTCATTTCTTCGAGTGGGAATCGAACCCAAAACCATCGCGTATACAGTCATCCGTTGTGCCCCAGCTACGAGACTTTATTGATAAAATGTATTGCGGCCGCATATATAATAAGCTAACGCATTCATAATTAAGTCTTCGGACTACATAATTAGGTGTCTGAGATTTAAAAAAAAGGTAAAAGTGGGTTTCAAATTTTCAAAAAAGCTATATGAATTTTTATCATTCGCATGCTGGTTTCACTGACCTGTGTTGAAAAATATACAATTTAAATCGCAATTACCTTGCAAAAAGATGAAAGATAATAATCACAACAATTATTGAAAATAATTGAAGAAATCGTTAAAAGTTGTTTGACGAGTATAAGAAAGAAATATCGGGAAAAATTAATATTCAACACAAAAAGACCTTTGGACAGGATTTGAATCCGCTGCCAGCCATTGTATGTATTGGATGGTCTATAAAACCATAAAGTAACCATTACCATTCAACTAAATCCAAGGACAAAGGAAACAAGATAATATAAAAACCTGTTCTGAAATCAAAAAGTTATACAGGTACTAGAAACCCACCACTGTTTCGAACAGAAATACTTTAAAAATAAAAGATATTTTTAGAAACAATTTGAACTTTCTATATATAGGTTTTTGGGTACTTACTCTACAGATTATATCTAAAATATTGTAATCAAGGAGGTCTTCATTGCTATAGATATACTTGGAAATATTTTCACAAATTTGTCAAAATTTGTCAAGATTTTTTTTTTATTTATCAGGGTTAATTTTTAGTTAGCCGACCCCATGTAACGGGACAAGGCAAAGGCACAGAAGAGGAGGAGTTTTTTTTTAAATAATTTTTTTGAGGTAAACAAAGACTACCCGGTATGTTTATTGGACTATCGAGTTCAGTTTTATATTCAAATACTACTCGGAGAAATAATATACATATATCATATTTTTTTAACATAAATTAGATATTTAAACGGCCCAGTACAAAAAAATAACGGATTTAATGGACATAAGAAGAAAACAGAGTGATTTATCACTGGGTTACGTACAAAAAAAATGTAAATATTCTACGTAACCATCAATTTTAAGCAAAAAATATATAGGACTTCTTCTATTGTAACTCAATTGTTCGAGATGACGTCTTCACTGGGTTTCACTAAAAAGAATAATTGAAGACGATTTGTTTAAACGTAATAACAATTATGTCAGCTATAGATTAAGTAGGTACATACTTGCTATGCCACGACTTCCATCTTAACTTTTTATGCAATGTATATGGAAAATGTATAATAAGAAAAAATATTATTGGGGGCATCTATCGATGTCTATGCGTCTGTGCGTTTGTGTTAATCTCAGTGACGGGTTAATCGATTTAAAGGCTAGTTTTACTATTATATTTTAACTAACCTTCCATACCATTTAGTATTTGTTTTATTTCAATCGGTAAAAAAATAAAAAAGTAACATCAATTTAAATACTTTTGACAAAATGCTATTTTTTTTATTTAATTAGAACTAAAACTTTAGTTTCGAATGTAAAGACATTGTCTTGAAAATTATAATGTTATTAGAACACGAAAGTAATTATCAGCTTCACGCTGAATCCCGCACACAGCAGGGTAGGCAGAGGGAAACTAGTGTTAAGACACTCTGTTCCCCACTTTCCGAGTTCTGGAGGCATTGCGTGTTGAGTGGCGGAACTCAACGCCGCCAGAAAGTAATTAACAATAGTAAATAAATAATATATTTGAGATTTTTATGTGGTATATGCAATAAATAATTTTATCTATCTATCTTAATAATTATGTAGTATAAGCGGGCGAAGCCGCGAGCGCATCGCTAGAATTACATATATAAGAAATATCTTAGACATGACTCACATCTATTAGTATGTAGATTTTCCTTCTTCGTGCACGTTATTTTTCATGCGTGAAAATATTCATCATATATCAACGCCATGTTTCTGCTTCGTACATCGGTTGAGATAGAAAGCGACGCAGTTTGGTGTTTTGAGTGCTGATAATTTTATTTCAGATTTATCATTAAGGTTATCTAAAAAAAATGATTTCTATAAACATGATATACGAGTATGTATATAAATAGTTTGTTTGTATATGTAATAATATCTACAAAAGTATATAAATAGTAATTAAGTATTAATTTTTAATTTTAATAATATTATTAAAACTGAGGCCTGCCGTGGCCCAGCGGCACGAGCTTGCGACATTAAACACGACAGGTTGTGAGTTCAATTCTCACTTGAATAAATGAAGTGTTTAGTATTTTACGAGGCAAGACGCGACGATCAATTCCACCACTCGACACGCTTATTTAAGGTTTCCAAAAATATAAATATATAAGTTTCACTTAAAATGTGTAATGATGGCGACAATCAAAAATCTTATTATATTAAGCGCTTAAATAAAATTATAAAATTTGTAGGTACTAACACAGAATACCAAAAATAAAGTTTTATAAAATATAATAATATGGACTAAGTTGTAAAAAATAAGGATAAAAACAATAGATATACACTGCTTTACGTAGGTAGGACGGTACGTCACTAAATAATGATAACAATCTTGCATTTTAGCACCAAAAAAGATTTTAAAATTAAAACCA